>CM062814.1:632773357-632982061 GCA_031772625.1 Pinus tabuliformis | reverse complement strand
GTTTCTTTAAAAAAAAATTGCATTTCGAACATTACTACAAAAAAAAATTGCAAAAAAAGCAAAACGCTCCCGAAAACGCAGGGAGCGAAAATGTGGGCAGCGCTCCCCTGCAACATAGCTCAAGGTCTTACTAGGATCATTTGCATCATATAACTTGTAGAATGGGGTGACCATGACACATGGATTGTTGATAGGTGATCTGATCCAGTTGAAATTTTTTTGGTACTTCCGCTTCTTTGGAACTCTAACAATTTGAGTGCAAAGGACGCAATGAACAAATGTGGTTCCAGATGGGAAATATGGTGAATGGGGTTATAATGAGCGGAGGGGAGCGATGTATATGGTGTCTGGAAGCGGGACCACGCAACCAAAATTGGGGTTTCTCACGTAGTGCCACCCCTAAAGCTAGTAGTCAATAAAGGTGATTCCACGGGACTAGGATACAAGGTTAACCATCAAATTGGACAGAGCAGACAAGAGTACAAACCAAGCCCACTCTTTCTGCCAACCCCCCCCTAATCCATGCCCAAAGGTGTTCAGGGTTGGAAGGCGCACCTTCAAACATACGATCATAACAGATGGGCGAGGGGACCATATGGTTGGCTCAGGCAACGGAGATAGTGACACATCGAGTTATTTGGTGGTTGCAAGGGCTGGCGGCTAAGGACTATTACCGCACAAACTAGCAGAGGGACCTAAAAGGGTTCCTATGATGACAATTGCTAGGTCAAGGGAAACTATGGAGACTTAGCTCACTGCCACCACAGCTAAGACTCCCTACTCCTACTTCTCATGCAACAACATATTTCATTAATCGATCCAACTTTTCTTATCTTAGCAGCGTTTCAAAATACGTTCTCTAATTTCCTTTTGTCACTCAAGGCCTTCAATAAAACTTACGGCTATTCGTCCTGGTCTAGTGCATGACACAAGAAGTAGAGAACCATATTTGTCACTCCCTCTTAATCAGAGAGGATCTAATCATTCCTATACAAGGAATATTCTCAACCATCCTCTTATCCTAAGAAGATTTCTTTCATCCATGCTCCTTCTCAATCTAGGGAGATTTCTTTCATTCAAGCTCCCTCTTAACCTAGGGAGATTTCTTTCATTCAAGCTCCCTCTTAACCTAGGGAGATTTCATCAGTTCCCTGTTAACTTAGGGTGTTCTCCTTCTTCTTTACGACATCAAAGAATCTTTTGTGGCTTCCATCCCTCTCATCAGAGTTATCATTACCATCACCATTCACATCATGTTTATCACATCAACTTTTCTTTACGAACATCTTCATTATCTTGAAGATCATGTACCTGCACAACTTAGACAACAAGTACAACCAAATCTATAGAAGCATGAAGTTAACCATATCAAAATCACGGAAGCATTCAACTTTATATATATCAAATGCCCAAACTTACAAACAAGAGACACATACTCTTCAACACCTTGCCAGGGACTTTATCATAAACCCTAGACTACTTTATCATAACAACTTTCATTATATCTAGGGTTTCAATGTTTCTTCCAAAGGTATGACATACCCTACAACAACATATAGAAAACCCTAGAAACAATTCAAACAAATATAGATCTACAAAGTATCTAACAACTTTCAGAATTAATATATTAGACTTCCCACTAGGATTTCATAGAAACCTTAGATTTCATACATGAGATTTAACAATCAAAACCAATCACAGCTCAGTCAACAACATGACTAGCTTACACTAGGGTTTGTTGTGTTGAAATTTCTAAGTATTACCCATTAGAAATTTTATCTGTATTCTCTGGTTCATTTCGCCTACTTGTTTAATTACTAACAAGTTATTTAACCATATAAATACTGAAATAAACACAATATAGTCTCAACCATCTACAGATCAACAACAGAAGGAAATGAACAAACACACAAGGGACACCGTTATTTTTGGACAATCGTCCCCAGAAAAACCCAACTTGGGAAAACCGGTGCAACAGTTTTGAGGGTTTTATTATTAAGCAACTTTTCTTGAGTACACTGGGTGCCAAATTGGCTCACCTGACAGAGATAAAAAATCTGGCAGTAATACCTCTCTTCGGAAGCAAATATTTTGAAACTCTGCCCCACGAAACCCTCCCCAGCACAATCTGAAGCACTGCGTTAACCCTATTGGCCTCTGCGTGAGCTTGAAACCCTTTACGTCAGCCCTCTGAGGCTCTGCGCAGCCTCTCCGGCCCTCTGCGTCACTTCAGCAGCCTCTGCGTCAATCACGCATACCCTTCTGGCCTTTGCGTAGTCACTGCTAGCCTCTGCGTGGCTCCCTCTGGCTCTGCGTCAGCCTCTTTGCCTCTGCGCTGGTCTTTCGGTACTATCTCTGCCTCGTACTCACTGCCCCTCGCTGCAACTCTGATCATTGGTTCGATTTCTCTTCACAAACCCCGCTCTAGAAAATCAAACTGAGTGATCACTCTGGTGTGTCTCCAACTGACCCTCAAGCCTCCTCTTATACTTTTTCTGTTGTCTTCAACGACTGAGATTACATCTCTAATCAACGGCTAAGATTAGATTTGGCTTGATCCATGTCATTTAGAACCTTCTAACCCAATTTTATATTAATACCCATTAATATTTTTATTTTCCTAAGTTTAGACTTAGGAACCCATTAAAAATATCAATTATTTTAATATCTCCTTCACCGGGTAGGATTTCCGCAAACCATTTCTGGGTCTTGGAGATATCATGTGCTTTAGCCTCTCCACCAATTTTCATGGCTAGAGCACATCCGATGCCACCCCAAATCATCACTCCCTCTTAGCGAGGAATGTGCTCTAGTAATACTCCACCACTGAGCATCACCCTGATCATCCGGCACTAGTACCTGTGTTGATGCTTGGCCTTCCTGCCCAACATCCTCTGCACTGCTGCATCCTGTACTGTTGCCCATGGCTCTACCACTGTCACTGCTACATCTGTACGACAACTCCTCTGCATCCGTGCTGCTGCTGGTCCTTCCTCCCAACACTACATCTGCACGGTAGCCCTCTCTCCTCATGCTGCATCGTGCTGCCCATAGCACTCCTTCTGTTACTGCTACACTGCAACTCAGTTGCTGAGACGATGGTAACTGATCTACCCAACTATTGACATCCTTGTCAGGCTAGAAACCCTCCGGATGCTGAAGCTCCCTCTGCCACTATCCCGTGCTCCTCTGCTATGTCTGTGCTACTGCAACATCTCTGTGCCTCTCACACCGCTGCAAACCCCTTTGTGCCTTCCTGCACTGCTGCAACGTCCTCTGTGCATCTCGCACTACTGCAACCCTCTCTGCGCTGCCAGGGACTACTACACTCTAGCACTCTCTGCCGCTCCATCCGCATCCACTTCTACCGACATCCGTCATCCTGCTACTGTCACTTCGAGGCTTTCGTAGCCGGATCTGATCCAAGGGTTTTGGTACCTCAAGGATCCTGCCCCACATCTTCTGTAGTCCTTACTACAGCTCGATGTCTCCCCACCTCTTCTCTAGAGGTACATCAACACTCATGGCACAATCGTCATCATCCTCTACTTCCTTTTCCACAGTCGCTGGCGTTGCCTTGGAGTCAGACGCCTCTCCCTTATTCTTCTTCTTAGGACACTGGGTTGCATAATGGCCCAGCTCCCCACAGTTGAAGCACTTTATCTTGGAGAGGTCCTTTTTCTTCCTCTTCCTTGCTGCCCTGCAGATGCCAGAGCTGCATCCTCTTCCTCCTCTTTCTTGACCCGGGCTCCTTTGTTGCTGCTTCCCGCCTTGGTCAGCCATCTGATCTCTTCTTGGCGAAGAGCTGCCCACAGTTCTTCCCATCCTGGAAGAATCGCTCTGCCCAAAATACTTTGGACGAATGTCTCCCACTCCTCGGAGACTGTGTTTAGGGTGGTCCTCACCATTAATTCCTGATCTGGCGTGGCCCCTATGGAAGTCAGTTGGTCCCGGATCTCCTGCAACCTGCTGAGGAAGTGATCTATCTGCTCCCCCTTCTGCATCTGGTACGACCGCAGCTGATTCTCCAGTAGCATCTTCCTCTGCACGGAAGTGCCTTGATACAACTTCGTCAAGGTGTCCCACATTTCCTTTGCCGTATCCTTCTCAGCAATATGCTGGATTACATGATCCTTGACTCCATCCAGGATTATGCATTTCGCCTTGGCCATTGCATCCTCATACCTTTCATTATCAGCTGGGTCGACTGGAACAACCACGGTTCTTAAGGCGAAGGCCTCGATGCGATGTCTATCTAGAACAAACAGGATCCTGGCCTTCCAAATGACAAAGTTGGACGCCCTGTCCAGCCTGCCCTGATCCCTCAGTCCATTCATGGCCATCTCTGCTCTTCTTTTTGACTCCTCCGAGTCTCTACTTCCTTCCTGGAAGTTCTCTCTTCGACTCCCTCTGAGTCTCTACTTCCCTTATGGAAGTTCCCCTGCCAACAGGCGAATCACACCTCTCTGATCTCCTATGCTCCTGCAACACTGATCTAGATTTCTTGGCTAGAAATCCGCCTAGGTAGCGACTCCCTCTACCTTGGTTCTATCTGTTAGGTAATGTTCTGCCTTCACAACAACAACACCCCACCAGCTTCACTCTCTGCAATCTGCCCATAGCTTCCTATGCCCCAGCAACTGATGCACTGAGCCTCTAGGCTCTGTGCAATGCCGACACTCGCTGAATTGCTCCACTAGCCAACTGCCTCACTCCTACTTGGCTGAGCAGGATGACGTGGCTCTTCGTGAGCCTCTTCTGCGTCTTACTGCTTCTGCGTTGGCCCCTTCTTTGGCTCGATCTGATGATACAGGCCCTCTGCGTCAACCCTTCTCTGCTGCTTTCTGTTAGGAACAACTTCTATCACTTAGGACAACTGTTTCTGTTGCAAATTTTTTGATTCAGCTGGTGCCTTCAGCGCTCCTGTGATCTGCAACTCTCTGATACCATGTTGAAATTTCTAAGTATTACACGTTAGAAATTTTATCTGTATTCTCTGGTTTATTTCACCTACTTGTTTAATTACTAACAAGTTATTTAACCATATAAATACTGAAATAAACACAATACAGTCTCAACCATCTACAGATCAACAACTGAAAGAAATGAACAAACACACAAGGGACACTGTTATTTTTGGACAATCGTCCCTGGAAAAACCCAACTTGGGAAAACCGATGTAGCAGTTATGAGGGTTTTATTATTAAGCAACTTTTATTGAGTACACTGGGTGCCAAAGTGGCTCACTCGACAAAGATAAAAAATCTGGCAGTGATACCTCTCTTCGTAAGCAGATATTCTGAAAGTCTGCCCCACGAAACCCTCTCCAGCACAATCTGAAGCATTGCATCAGCCCTCCTAGCCTCTGCGTCAGCCTGAAACCCTCTGCATTAGCCCTCTGAGGCTCTGCGCAGCCTCTTTGGCCCTCTGCGTCACTTCAGCAGCCTCTGCGTCAATCACGCAGGCCCTTCTGGCCTCTGCGCAATCATTGTTGGCCTCTGCGTGGCTCCTTCTGGCTCTGCGTCAGCCTCTTTGCCTCTGTGCTAGTCTTCCGACACTATCTTTGCCTCGTACTCACTGTCCCTCGCTGCAACTCTAATCACTGGTTCGATTTCTCTTAGCAAACCCCGCTCTAGAAAATCGAACTGACTGACCACTCTAGTGTGTCTCCAACTGACTCTCAAGCCCCCTCTTATACTTTTTTTGTTGAGTCTTCAACAGCCGAGATTACATCTCTAATCAACGACTAAGATTAGATTTGGCTTGATCAATGTCATTTAGGACCTTCTAACCGAGTTTTATATTAATACCCATTAATATTTTTATTTTCCTAAGTTTAGACTTAAGAACCCATTAAAAATATCAATTATTTTAATATCTCCTTCACTACGTAGAATTTCCCCAAACCATTTCTGGGTCTTGGAGATCTCATGTGCTTTAGCCTCTCCAACAATTTTCATGGCTAGAGACATCCGATGCTACCCCAAATCAACATGTTGCAAATCCTAGATTTTCTCAATCAAATATCAGTCATAACTAGAACTCAGATTTCAACAATCTTACACATATTTTAAACCCTAATGATCTAAGGTTTCGATACAAGACATAGCAAACCCTAAATTATCAATACTTCAAAGGTTCGAGATTTCAGACATCACCATTCAACCCTAACAAGTTAGGGTTTCCATAACCATACCAAAACCCCAAACAAAACATCATCAAAGCACCAGTGAGTTACTTTAGACTTCATCAAATCATCAAACATTTTATTTCAACAATAACCCTAAGTAGGTTAGGGTTTCACACATGATCATTGACATACACTTAAGTTAGGATTTTCACAATGAACCTTTTTAGGGTTCCACAAGAGTAATCAAAGATATGAGGAGGGTAGATTTATCTAATGATGAATCACCCATTCAAGAATCTTTAAGATTCATGGAAGCTAGACAAAAAGATGTTAGTAATAGATTATCAAGAATGAATATGGAGAGAGAAAAACTTGTAATTCAAAACATACCTCTTGTTTCTTAACAAACCTTGTAATTCCAATGCTTTGTCTTGTGAAGCCTTCTTCCATGTTCCTTGAGTATTCAACAAGTCTTTTCTAAACAAAAATATGACTAGATGTGATTAGTATTTAATATAAACAAACTTAGATAAGTAAGGGAAATCAAATATAAAAGACAATACAAGGAGTAAGATACTTATCTTTGGAAGTTGGTAAGGGCTTCTTTCAAGCTTGAGGGATGCAAAGGATTCCCTAGCAAATATGTCTTTGACTTCGGGTCCTTCCATCATGTTCTTCTTTGGTGAAACTTCTTTGGCAAAGTTTGATTGATCCCTATCCCTTCTTTCTTGATTTGTTTGTACACTTCTTCACTTTTCCTTTTACTAGATCCAAGACTTTTCGAGGCTGAGATCTATCCTCTTCTTCCAAGCATTGTAATTGAATGATTCTTCCAATTTGTTCTCTTCCTTTATTGTCCTTGAAGATAGTAAGCTTCTTTCCTTATAAGGTCTCCTTATGTGATTCTTTAATCAACTTCTTGAGGTTCCTTAGATTAATTTCAATAGATCCTCAAAATTGTTTTTTCCTCCTCCTTCACCTTAGCTCCGTTCTCCGACTTCAATGATGTTGATCTCGGGCCTCTAATAGCATAACTTTTGTTGTCTCCCAATTCCACTGTATGAGAAGATGATTCCTTTGATAGAGTGTGAAGTTGTTTACTCTTCCCTAGATGCTTCACTATCAATAATCCATGCATTATCATTATTAAGTAAACCTGTAAGTGCAACCAAGAACCCTTGACTTTTGACTTTGTTGAATAAGTAGTGGAAGATCCTTTTGATACAGCGTCTTGTAGTATTGAATCCCATTCTTATCATAGAGGGAGTAATCGTTTTCCTTCAAGCCAACGAAGTGATCTTCAATCTTCTTTGACCTTAGCTCTGATACCATGTTGAGAAATCAATGCAAGTAGATTAGGTTTTGATTCCTCTTTCTTGATAGTTACTTGTTAGTTATGTTTGTTGGAAATACTAAGAGGGGGGTGAATCAGTATTTCTTTTCAATTGTTACTTTTACCAGTTAGATCACTTATATTTAGAACACAAAATGAACAATAAGAATAAATGATTTTATGAATTTCTTCAATAAATCAAGTACAATATATGTAGGGCTCCATCCCTAGGTGAAGACAACGATCTTCAATCTCCCAGGCTCCAACCTGTATTTTCCAAGCACCGACTTGGACTTCCAAGGCTCCAACCTTGTCAATTTTGAGGCACCAACCCGATATCTGGTTCAGGCTCTGACCTGGTTTCTTGAGGACTCCGATCTTCTAGGGCTCCAACCCTATCTTATCCAAGGCACCAACCTTGAGTTTAGGAGCACCAAATCCAAGGACACCAATCCTATATTTGCCAAGCACCAACTTGGACTTTCCAAGCCACCAACCTTGTCAATTTTGAGGCACCAACCCCAAGGGCTCCAACCCTATAACTTCACTTTGTCAAGGTATGTTTGGTTATACTTCACGACTCCCAATTTTTCTTCAACAAGCTCTATCAATCTTCAGCTACGCCTTCACTTAGTCTCCACGTCACATCATCAATGACGACCTTGTTCTTCACATGAAGGTGTCACCACTGCTCTTCATGTTACCCAAACAAAACTTCTTCAAGGTCACCTCATAATGGCTTCAATGCATCATGGTCTTCAATGATCTCCACAAATCTTCAATATGCTGCTTCACAAAGTTCTCCAACTCTGCCCTATTTTGTTCTCAAGAGAAGACTTCAACAAGCTCTATTTGTCCAATCCCAATAAATCAACACTTCGACCACGACAACTATGACAACTTCGACCATGGCAGCTTCAACCACGGCAACTACGGCAACTTCAACCACGGCAACTACGGCAGCTTCGACCACGGCAACTACGACAACTTCAACCACAACAACTACGGCAACTTTGACCACGGCAACTATGGCAGCTTCAACCACGGCAACTACGACAGCTTCGACCACGGAAAATATGGCAACTTCGACCAAGATTTTATGCCCAAACAGAATTATCCTTTTTTTCGTCCTAAACAATAGTCTCCTTGTTCTCCTCGGCCTTCTGTCTTCTCTTGTACTTCGTATCTATGAATTCTTGCCTGAATTGCTGATCAAAATGAAGTGTTTAGATGTCTATTTATAGAGATTTCGTTTATAACTGAAGGGACATGTCTATTTGAAGTGAGGCCGACTTGTATGACTGAGTGTAGGTCGGCTCACTGCTAGGAATAATTTCCTTAACTTAAAAATTCAATATCTCACAAACTATTGGGAGTTCTGGGGGAAATAAAGGCTCGTTAGAAAGAGAAAAAAAATCCTCTTTAAGATAGTATAGGATCCATTTTCAAAGGATGCCTCCAAGGTGTCCAAAATAATTTTTCTTTGTGACTGTCCTTAAATTGTATGCATAAAAAGTTTGGGACAACATGAGGAATGTTTGGGACAGCGTGGCTTCTTCATTCTTTGACTTCTACATTGTTATCAATGTCATCATAGGATCATATGTCATTATGTAGGAGTGCAACATCCATGTAGCATGACGCATGAACAATGTCATCATATACTAGTGCAGTCATAGTGCAACATCATTAGGATAACTCCAAAATAATCTTCCAACCATCAATTGTTCTCCAACCATGTTATCAAGACCTCATCAAGTGCCATCATCAATTGTTGTCATTCATCAAGAATATGACATCATCAAATGTAGTCCTCCATATTGCATCAAGGGCTTCTAAATACTTGGCACTTGACACTTCTTAAGACTTCTCAATTAGTGACTTGACATATTAATTGATGACATTCTTATGAAACAAGAGTTATGACATCAACATTTGGAACCAGGCATCTCAACAATATTTTCCATCTTGGCTAGTGCCATATTGACATCAATGACAACCTAGATTAACAATGTTCGCTTCTTTTACTTCTTTATTATCTTATCTTTCATCAAGCAATTACCATATTATGTGTGTATGAAGATCACAAAAACAAAAGACAGAAGATGTAGGCACTATGCCAGGGCAAAACCCAGTAAAAAATTCTCTTCCTTCAATAGTTTTTTTTAGACTCTTCAACCTAGACATAGACCAAACCTTCCCTCCGCACCAAGTTAGCTCTTCCAGTCCTTCGACCCTTTTGCAACAACACTTCCACCCCAACAACTTCGACTATGCAACAACTTACGACATCAGGCAACAACTGGCAGCAACAACACTTGGAAGACTTCGATTTCCCAAACTAGGGCACAAAAGAAGGAGAGAGTACCACCAAAACTTTGATTTTCCTTTTCTCTTTGACCTTGACCCAACCCTCACTTCTTTTGACTTCCTTGACCTACTTTGCACTTTTTCCAGCTTCACCAGAGATATCAAACTTGCTTGAGATGAGATGCTCCAATTGAATTCGATCTCCTTCCTTTTATAGGCTCCAGGTGAGGTCAAATAGGTGTCCTTTGGGCCGACTTGATCTCCATTAGGCTGACTTGGTGTGGAGGTTACATAAATCATATTTTACTCAATAATAAATCTTTTTACACGATTCCAAATCCCAAGAAGGGTCTCTTTAATTGTAAAATGACTCTATTAACTCAAAATAAATCCTAGAAGTCCTCAATGGGGACTTTGACCTTAAAACATGATGACACAGGCATGAAACCCATGCTTTAATAAGTCATAACAATAATAATAAAAATTATTTTCTTTATTCTTTTGACAAGTACATTACATGATGACTCAAATACATTAATGAAGACCGAACCTAGTTACATTCTTCAACAGTATGTATCTACTACCTACAATTAAGCACAATCAAGTATTAGGAGGCCATTTTTGCCTGTTTCATTAAGATTTACGATATCAACCTCAAATCAACAAACTGGTAACTCAGATCTGTAACAGGTGCATCTTTAATTAATCATATCTTGCAATAGGTATATCTTTAATTCATCGCATCTTGGAAATCTGAAGTAAATATTCTCTGTATCAGCAAAAATAATTGCAGTTTTGTGACTTCAATCTACCAATTTTTATCACAAGGAACCTTCAGAGAAATACCTGAATTTGAAAGTCTCATTTAAAAACTAGCAAACCTGAAAAAGAAAGAAAAATCTTTCAGACAGTATGCCAAACTCTTCTAATCGAACCTCATTCATTGAATGGTGTGGTAATTGGAAAGGCCATTTTTGCCTGTTTCATAAAGATTTACAATATCAACCTCAAATCAACAAACTGGTAACTCAGATCCGTAGCAGGTATATCTTTAATTAATCATATCTTGCAACAGGTATATCTTTAATTCATCACATCTTGCAAATCTGAAGTAAATATTCTCTGTATCAGCAAAAATAATTGCAGTTTTGTGACTTCAATCTACCAATTTTAATGAGGAACCTTTGGAGACAACAATAAATACTTGAATTTGAAAGTCTCATTTAAAAACTAGCAAACCTGAAAATAATGAGAAAAAGCTTCCAGACAGTATGCCAAACTCTTCTAATCTAACCTCATTCATTGAATGGTGTGGTATTTGGAAATGTCATAAGAATATGGAAAGAGGAATACCAACGCGGCAAAACAATCTTACCAACACTTAGAATCCTACAAATTCAAATCTTAAAACCAAGGGAGCAATCAGGAAACATATTTTTCATACCATCAAAATGCTCATATTGGTTGCCATGGATGAAGATAATTCTTCTATTAATCAGAGAAGCAGCAAGTATATTTCTGAGAAATATCAGATTGACTTCACATTCCCCTAAAAGTCTACGGGGACATGGAGATCACGCATCATGACTACTGTCCACTCGCACCACTAGAAGAAAATTGCTAAGAAAGCAACAAAAGGGACTTCCACTATCTCCAACACTCAATGATACCTAAAATACCCAAGTTCATCAGCTAGCAGGGAGATAAGAAGCAAGTGATAACTGATGGCACTGATGGCCTTCTTCTTGGACCTCCACGTCCTTAGATAATTAAGGCTTAATTTATTTTTTGACTTCACTAAACAAAATTCCCAGAATCAAAGCTGCCATGCAAGGTCTGCTTGATCACTTTCCAAATGAGAACACAAGTTCATCAAAATATCCCTTTGCCCCAAGGGTTAATGGTTATCCTTATCCACTCTGTCTTAACTATGGTGACAAGCAACGTTCTGCTTATGCCAAAAATAGTAAACCGACAATACCAAAACCTTTTTAAAAATAACTTACACTATCTACCAGTGGGGCCAATGTGCCCAATCTGAAAGAATTATTGCTGAAAAAAATCACGTCTTATCACCTAAATCATGATTTAGAGGAGCCCTCAACTGTCTTAGCGAAAATGCTAGCTTCCACAACAACACATTATCAAAACCTTGTTATGCAATTTTTCTTATAAGGTGAGAATGAGATTTCAAAGCTGTTGCAAATCACTCCCAGAAAAGCACCTAAACGTAAGTCAACTGAAGCGTCCTCCTAAGAAGAGATGAAAACACTGTGTTACATCTCCCTGCAGCATGGATATCTTGATAAAGCAACTGTTAGGTCATTAAAACTGGCATGAGATCACACAAAGCACTTCTGGAACAAGATGCTAAAAATAGGTGCCATGTACACCCTTCACTAGAAGATATATGCTGAGATTAACTCTTACACAATGCATTGTCTAGACGTTAGAACGGAGGGAAACTCTCCTCAACAAAACACCTAAAGCAAAAGAAAGCGTTGTTTAGAATCTAGATAGGGTACATAATTAAGGGCTTAATTTAGAAAATTTAAGGTTCTGAAAGCATTATAACTTGCTTGGAAAGCAAGTGCCTGTGGAAATTTCATGCACTTGGGCAATTAAGGCAAAACTTAAATTTCACCTTCTTACTAGAGGATTTCTTGTATATTAGCCTTAGAATTTCAGCCTTTATGACTGTTGTAAAAATAAAGTGTGAAACAACATTGGAATGATAAAAAACGTTTACCTCAAACCAGCCCCAAACTTTCCAACAAATTCAAGGAGAAAATATACCAAACAAAGAGATTAAGTTTCAGCCCCTTCTAGGGCAATTTATGAGCCAATAATCTGATCTGCAATTGCACTCTTACAGCAGTAATTACTGCAGTATAACAACTGTAAAATCAATCCCCCATATTCTTCCTTCGACGTTAACTCGCTTGACAATTTTCCTTTAAATTTACTTATGTCCAATTAGCAAGACATAAATGGCTATATTTAGCAAAGCATAAAAAGTATATATAGCTGAAATTCAAATCTAAAAATGGCGCAAGATGTAGACACCTGGAAACTTCACATATAAGGTCAAGATAAAGCACAAGTACATACTATAGCCTTATTTCAAGGCTAGTAGAAAAACTCCAGCATGCCCTAGCTATGGTAATTCATCAAACTCTAGCTCATCCAAGAAGATTCAAATGGAAGACGCCTCCAACACAACCTCCAAAGCAAGACACCCTCTTATTCTCTTCTTATTAAAAAATCCACCCTAGGGTTTTCTCTCAAAAATATCATCTCCAATCTCTAAGAGATATGTTGAAGAAAGTGTAACTAGGTTCGGTCTTCATAAATGTACTTTTGATATTTGTATTGATTCAAGTAAAGAAATATTATTTCTGTTATTTTATCAATGAGTTTCTTTCTCATTGAAATAGGTCTAGCACACGTCAAAGTGCTATAGGTGAGTCAAAGAGTCAAAAGAAAATTTTGAAGACCCTTAAGGGCATGTTACACCATGTATATTTTTGTATAAGAGTCAAAGAATATCTCTCCAAGCAAAGTCAAAGTCCTCTCCATGCAACGACATCATCAAAGGAGCAAAAACGATGCAAAGGAAGTCAAGTCGGCCTACCGTCCTTTAGTCGACCTCAAGTTGGCCTAAAGGAGGGACAATCCTCTATATATAGAGGTTGTCCAATCCTCCAACGACATCATCAATCACCTCTGAAATCAGCGAGCAAGTGAAGTCGAGTAAAGGGTGGAAATGTCGAGTTTAAAGGAGCCTCTAGTGCAGCGAAGAAGGAAGAGACATAACCGAAGTTTAAAGGACTCTTTTAGGGTGAATTGCAGTCACACGTGCGAGCAAAAGGAGGGCTGTCTGCGGTCACTACAGCAGCAACATCAAAGTTGCTTATCTCTCATTGTTTGGGCTAGAAACTAAGGCCTATAAGGCCTCCCACTATAGCGAAGAAGAGACTCTCTCAATTGAAGAAGAAAAGGGTCAAAATCTAAGGGAAACATCCCACACATGCGAAAAACTAAGGTTGCAGTGCTGTCACATCAAGTCTGCAACTTCACATCAAGAAGGAGCTCAGTTGGTTAAGAGAAGGAAGGCATCATCTTATGTGAAAGAGTTCACTAAGGATCAAGGAGAAATATCTCTTCTAGAACTAAGCATAACAAGGTCTATCACTAGTTGCCGGAAGAAGAACGAGGACAAAGTGCTGGAAGGAGGAGGACGAAGTGCCGGGAAACAAAGTGCAGGAAGAAGGAAGGACTTGACTTGTGCTTGGAGGATATTCTTTTCAAGGGTATAGGGTTTGGCATTGATCAATAAGAAGCTTCAATAAGAGAAATTTACGAAAGGGTTTTCCTCTCTAAGAGAGAGAGGTTTTGCCCTGGCAGAGAGCCAACATCTTGTGTTCTTGTTCTTATGTTTTTGGTAGCAGTTTGATGAAGTAAACACACATGCATTAATACGAAGAGAAGAAGATTAATCTAACAAGATAAATTGTAAAAGAGCTTCACAAATTGTTATCAAGTCTAGAAGAATCCTACTATATCTAATTGCCCTAGATTCTTCAACATGGTATCGGAGCGAAGGGAAGGGCATCTCAAAAACACTCATAAGTTGACTCATCAAAGAAGGACATCTCAAGAACAACTACAAGGTTGAAGCATCAAGCCAAGAAGTCTCAAACACATCAAGGATAAGAAGGTCTACTATCTACTACCCATCAAAGAAGACTACTAAGCAAGAAGAAAAGCCTTGTATAAAGGCACCTACAAGAAGAGCAAATAAAAGAGGGACCTACATCAAGCTACACCATCTTCAAAGGGAAAAGCACTACAAGTCAAGTCATCAAGCAAATCTCATCATCAAGCAAGTCCATTTGGAGAAAGCAACTTGAAGAGCATCAAGATCTAAGGAAGGCAAGCCATCAAGTCTTCAAGAAGAAAGCACTCTATCAAGTAAGTATATGTCCCTCCTGAATATACCTCAATGTCTTTTTGCAAGGAAAGTAACAAATTGGTTGCACCACTAACTTCCTTGCATGGAAGAAGAGGACTGATTTACTTCTCAAAGAGAATGAACTTCTAGACCTCATCAAAGGGAATATAACTATCCCTGCTAAGGAACAAACTCAAACCTTAGCCAAGTACAATAACGATGAGACAAGAGCTCAAAGGATTCTAATAGAATCCATCAAAGACTCTCTCATTCCTTATGTCTCCAAATTTGAAACATCAAAAGAAATCTATGAGAAACTAATAGAGCTATTCTCGGTAAGCACAACTCGAGAGGTGATATTTCTACGAAATGATTTGTACAAGATGAAGATATCAAATGAAGGAATATCTCCCTACTTCATGAAGATCTCTGAGATGAGGGATCAACTTCAAGAGCCAGGGGAAGTCATGTCTGATAGAGAAATGATAATTGTAGTACTCAATGCTCTACTTGAGGATTGGGGCAACTTTCACATCAAGAATATATGCCAAGAAGGAAACTACCCCACTAAGTGAACTATGGTCTCTATGCAAGACAGAGGAAACTAGACTCAAAGCAAAAGATGACGTGGGATCAAAGGAGCAAGCATTTGCTACCATGGCCAAGAGAAAGGGAAAGTTTGGAAAATTTGGTCCACGACGAACAAGCAATAGAGATATGTCCAAAGTCCAATGCTTTGGATGCCAATAATATGGACACTATAAAAGGGATTGTCCTAAACTTAAGAAAGACAACAACAACAAAAGAAAAAGGGAAGAAGCTCATGTAACTCAAGAAGTGAAAGGAGAAGACAAGAAGCAGAAGAAGGAAGGTCCTCCAGATCTCTACTATGACTAAGTCAACCTCTTTACTTAAAGTCTTCTTTCAAAGTTTTGAGTATTATAGGAGCATGTAGAAATAGAATAGAATGCATGGTTAAAGATATCTTCTAGAATATAGGAGCATGGTAGATATAGCTCAAGATATTCATATAGGAGCATACCTATTATAGGACCTCATCCACAAGGAAAGAATAATTGATCATGATTGACAGTCTTAGAAGGTCTCTATCATCAAAAGGAAGAAACATTTGCAGGATAAGGGTCTTCAAGATCCTCTAATAGAATCTTCAAAAGAAGGTGGATAAATAAGAGCAGATGTCTCATTGGGAGTCCCATTCATGGGATTCAAGAAAGGATGATATGCAGGCAAGAAAAGATGAAGCAAGAAAGGCTACACCATCAAGAAGAACCATCAAATGAAGCGAAGATGAGGTATGTATGCATCAAAGTTTAAGTCATGTCATCATATATATTGGGTCATGAGAAAAGTTCTAGAAGCACGATCAAGAATAAAGGGATCTCTTTCACCAATGACATGCTCGAAGGCATGTACTACAATGCAATAAAGGTCAACACGAAGAAATGCTCACATAAGGAGTATAAGGTGGTTAACTAATCAATCCAAGAAGAAGCAAATGAAGAAAGAGATCATGAAGGAGCAAATGAAGAAAGATATCAGGCATGAGAAGAACACCATGGTCTCAAAGAATCACTATCTGACAAGATTCATTAACATCTCCCGAAAGAAGGCATGACAACTCTGACAAAGGAAGAAAAAGATCAAAGGACCCTTGACACCTATGAAGGCTTTGGAGATAGTAACGTGCAGATAACTGATTCAACTCTACAAAGATGTCATTACGAAGAAGCCATCCAGTAAAAGCACCATTTGATGTTGAAGCAATATCAGGATGAAGGGCTACTAAATCAAATTATCGGAAGAAGCAAGTACAACTAAACATCCATGTGATAAGTATTCTGAAGCATAGACAAATGACAAAGGAGTAGCCATATGACAAAACGACTTGATATATATCAAGAAGGCCACTTTCCACGAAGGGAGCAATGACATGACAAATCAAGAAGGAAAGTGGTCGATGGCTGGTGCCCTACCAAGAAGAATTTCAAACAAAGACTTCATGACATTGAAGGAAAGAAGGAGATCAAGCAACTGAAGGACCCACGAAGAAGAAGTTGCTGATGAATGGACAAGTCCCTAGCTAAGAGGGATTTCTAACAAGTTCCCAACTACAAAGGAGCTTGGGCAAGTTCCTTGTCAGAGGAAGCTTGGGCATGTCTTCCTCAATCAATAAGAAGAGATAAACACAACATTATTGTCTTCACTTGGGACGAAAGAATGGGAGGATTGGGTAATCATCTAGCATCTGATGCTCTTTGAGGATGTGTAGGGCATCCAAGACAAGGGTAGGCAAGAGGACCAATATTCTCCCAAGACAAGAATAGTCCTAGAAGGTCATAATCAGTGAACACCCGGGTGGTTATGTACCTTGAGAGACAATGACTAAGGTGTTTATAAGTCATTGGTCTCACCAACATTGTGCTCTAATCTTATGAGAGATAGAGTTGTTAGTCAAGGCCTTGCTATGAACAATGTTGGTTACTATGATGCTATAACAGATGGATTGCCAATCCGGTTTCTCTTATGTGAATTCTTCAAGATTGAAAAATATGCCAAACACCTTGTAATTATTTATGAATACCTCCCTAGTGAAGAGGGAGTGTTGAAGAAAGTGTAACTAGGTTCAGTCTTCATAAATGTACTTTTGATATTTGTATTGATTCAAGAAAATAAATGTTTTTTTGTTGTATTTATCAATGAGTTTCTTGCTCATTGAAATGGGTGTAACACATGTCAAAGTGCTATAGGTGAGTCAAAGAGTCAAAAGAAAATGTTGAAGACCCTTAAGGGCATGTTACACCATGTATATATTTGTATAAGAGTCAAAGAATATCTCTCCAAAAAAAGTCAAAGTCCTCTCCATGCAACGACATCATCAAAGGAGAAAAAACGATGCAAAGGAAGTCAAGTCGGTCTACTGTCCTCTAGTCGACCTCAAGTTGGCCTAAAGGAGGGACAATCCTCTATATATAGAGGCTGTCCACTCCTCTAACGACATCATCAATCACCTCTGAAATTAGCGAGCAAGTGAAGTCGAGTAAAGGGTGGAAAAGTGAAGTTTAAAGGAGCCTCTAGTGCAACGAAGAAGGAAGTGACATAACCGAAGTTTAAAGGATTGTTTTAGGGTGAAATTGCAGTCACATGTGCGAGCAAAAGGAGTGTTGTCTGCGGTCACTACAACAACAACATCAAAGTTGCACATCTCTCATTGTTTGGGCTAGAAACTAAGGCCTATAAGGCCTCCCACTATAGCGAAGAAGAGACTCTCTCAAGCTAAGAAGAAAAGGGTCAAAACCTGAGGGAAACCTCCTACACGTGTGAAATGCTAGGGCTGTAGTGCTGTCACATCAAGTCTGCAACTTCACATCAAGAAGGAGCTCGGTTGGTTAAGAGAAGGAAGGCATCATCTTATGTGAAAGAGTTCACAAAGGATCAAGGAGAAATATCTCTTCTAGAACTAAGCATAACAAGGTCTACCACCAGTTGTCGGAAGAAAGAGGAGGACAAAGTACTGGGGAACGAAGTGCCGGGAAACAAAGTACAAGTAGAAGGAAGGACATGACTTGTGCTTGGAGGATATTCTTATCAAGGGTCTAGGGTTTGGTATTGATCAATAAGAAGCTTCAATAAGAGAAATTTACGAAAGGGTTTTCCTCTCTAAGAGAGAGAGGTTTTTCCATCGCAGAGAGCCAACATCTTGTGTTCTTGTTCTTATGTTTTTGGGTGCAATTTGATGAAGTAAACACACATGCATTATTACGAAGAGAAGAAGATTAAGCTAACAAGATAAATTGTAAAAGAGCTTCACAAATTGTTATCAAGTCTAGAAGAATCCTACTATATCTGATTGCCCTAGATTCTTCAACACGATAAACCCTAACTTGAAAACTCCAGGAAGACCAATAAACCTGAGTGCCTTAAGAGAGAGATAGAATACAAGTACAAGTGAAGACTTCAGAGAGAGAGAGAGTGCACATTCTTTCTCTTAGTCATATCTCATCACAAGAGTGAATACACGTGAGTGAATGAATATATGTGATCATTATTTCGAAAGTCTCCTCCACAAGAGAAAACCGTAGTCATCCTTTGTATTTCCCTTTTGTTGCTTCTCTTAAGGTTTCCTCATGAATTCATGAACCTAGCGAATCTCCCAAAGAAGAGAAATACAAAGGGAGATACAAGTGATGATGAATAGAAAGAGTCTCTTCTTCGGAGGTAAGGGAGGCGAATAAAACAATGTGGGCACTAGCCCTTACAAGCAACCGACAATGAGCACTTGTAGACCAACACAATTGAGATGCTACACTCCATGCTATACAAAGCAAGTCTACATCACTCCATCACAAGCCTTCGTGAACTCCATTGTTCCTCCTAGGAAATTTACTCCATTGGGTCTGTTATCGCTCCTTCGGATCTCCAAGGCTGAGGAAGAGTCCCGCGGAGGTAACCACAAACCAATCTTTTAGCTTGGTAGCTAGCCCTACCAAGCCGGAGAGGGTTCTCTCCAAAGGATCACAGCCAGGAGGGCTGGATAGATTTGGGTTTTAGGCTAGATGTAAAGTGTAGGGGGTTGTTTGATTTGATTTTGGTTGGGTAGTCACAAGGATGGGTGATTTAGGCCAGAGGAACTAGGTCATGGCAAATGAGATATGATTGCGGACATTCAAAGGGGCAAGGTAGGTATGAAGCTTAACACTTAAAAGGTGATTTGATGAGATGGTTTAAGACTGATGAGGAGTTAGGAAGAGCATAAGAGATGTATTCTTCCTAAACTGAGGAAAAATGGACAAAGTATGATAAATTACCCAAAACAGAGCATGAGCAAACATGTATTCTGCCTATCAACTTGTAAATTACCATATAACAGAAATGGAATGGTTTATGAATTGATAAAACATTCATACAAATGATCACAAAGAAGAAACAATGCTAAAAATTCATACCACATGTATCCCAGAAAAATAGCTGCAACTCATCTATTGAAAATTGCCAAAATCTGATACAATAGTCTCTGATCACTAGTATAGCATCCCTACTGAATCCAACCTGTAAAATGACTAAGAAAATCCATAATATAGGCCAACAACCAACTCATCCTAGGCTCAGGGGTCGAATCCATGAGTGGAGGAGCAATTGCAAGAAAGGCTGAACTGATAGCTAGAGTGTAGGGTGGTCAAAGTGACTCATCCCTCACTCTAGCAAACTGATTCATTACATGCCACATAGGCCATCTAACTGATGTATCTACCCTAGATAAAAGTAAAAACATGATAATTACATCATCTAGATCAATTACATAGGTAAAACTTGAATTTCCCATAGATAAAAGTCAACCCGGAATAAAACGGTGAAAATTGTGGAAAATTGTCAAACACGTAGCGACCCTGGTCAAACACGCAGTGTCCTCTTCAAGCTAACTTTTGACCGCCTTCCCGATGTCCAAATCTAGCCCAGGATAGCTCATTGGAAAGCTTATCCTGTCTAGCTTCCAAAACTGCCCTTGGTTTTCAAAATGGGCTTCATTTTACCCCTCCAAAATTGCAATCTCCCAAGACTGCTCAAATGCGCAGCGACCAGGCCAGAAAAGAGGCAGAAAGGTGATTTTTTGGTAGTTTTTGACCCTTTTGGCTGACTAGTTTTGCTCCAAATTTTTAGAAAAAGTGCAAAGTGCATGTCCTCATCATTCTGAATCCAAAAATGCCGACCATTTGCTCATTGGATGCCCCAAACAAATGCGCAATGTCCAAGGTGCTGCGCGTTTGACCATGCTGACTGTGCCAAAATTTCTCAAAAAACACAACAAAACATATCTTGCCAAAATTGTTCAAAAATGGTCAAAATTGGTGGGCTGACAGCTGGCTATATGTTTGAGGCATGGAGTGATGCCTCGGCAAGGATATCCAACCTCTTTTTCTCCTCTTGCTTGGTCAAGGCCTCAATTTTTGCATGAGCTCTTTTGAGCTTGGCCCTTGCAATTTTGTCTCTCATAGCATAGTGGTTCGCCATCCTTCTTTGAATATCATTGTCCTTCTTGGCCTTGCCTAGGAGGTTCTCCAAATGATCATTTACCTTCTCAAGCCAATATTCTCGATTTTCATTTACCATCTTGGCAAATTGCTCATTCAAGGTGAGCTGATTGGCCATTTCTTCCTCTCTTTTCCTTTCCTACTCCAAGGCTCTTTTTAGGCCTCTAGTCCTTGGCCTTCTTCTTGGCACCTGTTCATCAAGTGGCTCACCATACTGCCCATATGCCTCATCAAGTAAGGCCTTTGCCTTTTCAGCCTCTCTCTTTGCCTTTTTGAGCTGAATCTCCATGAGCTCATTTTTGACCTCAAACTGCCTATTTTCCTGCTCATAGTAGGAAATGATCCATTTGGCCCTTTGCAAATTGACCTCAAGCTCTCCTATGAGTGCATTCTTCTCCTTGATGACAATAGCTGTGCTTTTACTGTCATCATGTTCATCTGATTCAACTAACTGAAAATCATGCTCTATCTCATGGAGGTCTTCCTCTTACTGCTGGATCTCTGCCTCTACAACTTTTTCCTTACCCTTCTGTACCTGCTTTGTTGATGAAGAAGGCAAGGTCCCTCCCACAATCAGTGGGGCAAACACTTGCCTATGCCCTCTCTGATAGGTATGTGCCAAGGTACCTAAACCAACCCTTTTGGGCTTGCTGCTCTCACCATGCTCAATATGCTCTTGCTCAGTTCCTTTATCTCTGCTAGGTGAATGAATAGGCTGATGAAATGGTGATGATGGAGGTGATGGTGTGGCTGACTCATGAGATGAAGATGAATGATGTATAGACTGAGGTGGAGGAATGGAGGTGGGTGGATGAGAGGATGAAGGTGCCTCTTGGCCATGCTGAATAGGTGGGACTGTGAAAACCTCATTGGATATGAAAGTGTCCCATGCAATGTTAAGCTGATCAAGGCGGTGTAGGACTATCATTTTGATGAGAGAATGGTGAAATATGCTCTGCATTTGATGATCATGATCTTTCCTTCGGGCAATGTATGACATCTTGTCAATATCCCGGTAAAGATAGTAGGGCAGATTGAGCATTCTGACTCTTGTAAAATGCATGAGTAATCGAATATGATAGGAATAGAGCCTAGAAAACCTACCCTCACATGTGAAGTACTTCATGATGATTTTCATCATAGGAACATATCTGTCTAGGAGGTAAGAGAAAGGCAAACTCCTTTCATTCTTATGGCTAGGTTTAAGATATGGCTCACAGTAGCAATAATCCAAATCTGCCTGTTTAAACCACTTTTCCCCAACATTTGGGATCCCAGTAGCAGCGGATATGATAGTAGAAGATATGGTAAAGGTGACACCGGCATAGCTTGCATGATTGTCATGGAGGTTGATAATGAACTTTTTGGTCAATTCGGAATGATGCTGTGTGCTTTCCACCTTCTCACAAAACTCAAAACAACCCATATGTTTAAAGCTTGTGACAGTGATGGGAGATGCCATGAGCTCTCTAGTGTTGGTTGGTTCAAATCTAATGATTTTCCCTCCTTTTTTATATTTCCTCCTCTGTTGTTTTTCTCCATCACTTTGACTTGTGTGTTCTTCTGCCATGATTTGTTGCTTTTAAAACCCTAGGGGAATGATAGAATGGACTGTGGGTATTGGAAATGTGGAATGATGTGAGGAGAGATAATGAGGAGGAGATGGGGATATGTGGAATGAGTGAGATGATAGGGACTAGTTGTTAAGTGAGGGAGGAATAGTGATGAAAACTAGGAAATGTGATTTTGAGATGGTGGGAATGTACGACTAGGGTTTTCTCTTAGTAAAAACAACAAACAACTTAAACCCTATGTACGCAAACAAAGGAGGGAAGGAGTGAGTAATTCTTCCACCAACTTGATTTGCTGGAGTGAATAATAATTAACCTGGAAACTTGGTGGCGATGGAGGGTTTTTAGAACGTTTGGCTCCTTCCAGGTGAACGCGCAGCAACCTGGGCAAAGGCGCAGCGACCTGGTCGAATGCGCAGCGACCTCTCAGGAGCACAACGCCGTTATAAATTACATTGTAAACTTTGACAAATGCGCAGCTACCTCTACAGGAGTGCAGCGACCTTGCTGAACGCATCCTCTAACTTGCAGATTGATTTTGACTGCCTTACCGGAGTCCAAATTGAGCCCATGATAGCTCTTGGAAAGGTCTCTCTCTTGGCTACACAATGGACCTATCAAGCACTGAAAATGATTAATTATAGCCCTTGAAAAATCAATTCTCCCAATACTGGTCAAAAAGTGCAGAATGAGGGTGCAAAAATGAAGTGTTCTCTTGCAGGAAACTTTTGGAGGTTTTACTCAACTCCAAATTGAGTGCATGATAGCTCATTGGAAAGATATTTATCTCTAGTTATCATTTGACTCATCAAGAAAGTCATTTGGACAATCCAGCTAGGAGAAAAATTGATTTTTCCAAAGTTACTCCAGAAGTGCAACAACTCTCTTGTAGCAACTATATTTTTGACATTTCTCTAAAACCATGACACCTGTGTAAAGAGTGAAGGAGGTTTTCATCCTTGGCCTGTTATGGACAAAAACCTCTGTCAATTTTGCTAAATTCATCCCTGTTTGGTCTAAAACATAGTTTGAAGAAAAACCGGCCCTATGTGTGGCAAATGATTTGTCCCATGGAATGACTTCTTGAAAAGTGATGAAGACATGATGTTTATGAGTTGGAATGTCCTCATACTTGCTGAAATTACCTCCCTTATGCCTCATATATGCAGATGTCTTTGATTCCATAGCCAACCCTAGCTCAATGGGTGAGGAAATTAGGGTTTAGTGCTTGTGGAAAATGATGATTTGGACACCCTTGGGAAAAGACAACTCCCTTTGGCATGCACTTAACCCTTTGAAACTTTACCCTTTCACTTGACTATTTCCTTTGACAAATTGATCTTTTGATGGTCTGGCATCTTTGGAACATTGAGTTAATAGCTTGGGATGGTGAAATTATTACATTTGAAAGACATAAAATTACATAATGAAATAAGCATTTCTCTTTACAAATCATCTTCACATGGTGAAGGGATGTTATTTGATCACCCTTTACTTGCTGGTCTTATGCAATGGAATGGAACCTTGGAAACCCTAATAGACCTAATGAGACCTTGAAGGACTGAATTTCAAGATGACATAATGACCTCATGACTGATACAAATGGCATGATAAAAATAACTTTATGGATGATGTACAATCAACAAGATATGAAACTATGCCAGCAAGTAATCACATTTAGGGAAGAGTGATGTTTTTGGACTAGGACTACCATCAATGACTAATTTTTTGCATGACCTAGTGGAATGATAAAAAATTTCTGAGTGGGACCCTTAAAATGATATGAAAAGAGGATTTTTGATCACTGATGGCAGTATGCAAATACTGACTCTAACATGGTCAACTGTCCTTGCATGAACACTCTTGAAGCCCCAAGTGTCCTCTAACCATCTCCAATCCTTTGAATAGGAAACCAATTTGCCACATGTGAATCGAGGCTTGAAGCACTCCTCCATGATGCACAATGCTCCACATCCCCTGAAAGGGACTCTCTAAACAAGTGGCTACACCATGAGGCCTCAATGAAGGGTGTCCACCAATCTATTGAGAGATCTCCAATGCCGAGGGGAAGAACAACAATCTTGAAATTAACTGAGGTTAAGCATCCACTAAGCAAGCTATCTCAATTTTGCATATCATGGACCATGTCTCATTTTATAATCTATCTCGGACCACCCAAGGGATGAGCATACACGATGTACCCCAAATCTCATGAAGCACCCACAAATGTGGTGTAAATACTTTTGCAGTAAATTGAAAATATAACACTCACTCGTTAGGAGGAAAGTGTTTACCTTGAATCTTGTCAACTCCCTCTGTTACTCTGCCAAACCTATTGTTTGCATGTTAGTATTGGGTATGTTCGTAGTAGAATTATTCACCGTCTTTGGCAACAATACTGTCAACCATGTAATATTCCTACTAGGAAATTGATAGTGAATAAGATAACTATGAACTAGGAATTACAATATAAAATTTAAAACCAAGCACAGACATTAGAACACCAAAGAAAATAAGCAGAACGACTGAGCCATTTTATTAATTATGGGAATCTAAGTACATAGAAATGAGTAGGAATGATGGAACCTGTGCTTGCTAAGAAAGCTATGCAAAATCTAGGTGGAATCTCATTGAACCAATGCTGGAATGGCTCCAAAATGGAAATACACACTGCCTAGAAATTCTACTGTTGGTTTCCCACTGAAACTAAAGATTTTCCCCTGTACATTGCTTAGAAAATTCTGAAACTTCAGCTGCAGTCTCTCCTCCAAATACCCATAAAAACCTAGGAAGGGTTTGGGCTAGTTCTGGGTGACCATAAAACCCTCCAAGAGGTGCGAGTGGCTTTCTGGCTAGTTGTACGAACTGTTGCTAAAGCCCCAAATCCAGCCTGAAGGAATCCTCCATAAAACCCTCCAAGAGGTGCGAGTGGCTTTCTGGCTAGTTGTACGAACTGCTGCTAAAGCCCCAAATCCAGCCCTGAGGGGATCCTCCATAAACCCATCCTTTTCAAATCCAGTAGCCTTTGCACACTTCCAAAAAAAGATAGATTCGACCGAAAAAATTGTTGCACTCTTGCCTTGCAAAATCACCACCAAAACTCTGTCACCAAATAGAAAAATTGACCTGCAATTAGCTGACTCCTCCATCCCACTATAGATGAACCCAAAATGTGCCACATGAACTACCTCTGCGCCCAGGAAGTGCGTAGAACTGGATGTCTTACTGCAATGTAGCCCATTAGGAGCTCGGAAGTAAACTTCCCTTTGTCCCAACAAGGGTGAATCTTGATGTTCCCTGTGCTGAACAACACTCCAACTCTTGTGCTAAACAATTCCAAGTGAGGTCAACTAATTTGACCCTTCTCCTTTGGTGGTTCGAATGGCCTCCCTTGTTGGCCCCCACAATCCACTAATTTGACCCTTCTCCCTTGGTGGTTCAAATGGTCTTCGTTGGTGGCCCCCACACTCCACTAAAGATTTGATTTTTCTCTCTCCTAGTGTGTAGTGCCTCCTTTTGCCTCCAAAAATCACATGGGGCCTACTCCACCCACTTTTGCAAGTCACTAGGAGTTGCCAAAATCCACCTGTAATGCCAAAATTGTAAAATTGTGCTACACTTGAGCAAATTAGGAAATTGGGGATATCACAATCCTCCCCACTAAAATTTGCTTGTCTTTAAGCAATTGCTTCCTCTCTCTCTCACCTTCAAAATGGCTTTAGGGACTAGTACTAGATGTCCCTCCTCATCTAGTACTGCTCTGTTGACGCTGTTACCTGCTGTACCAATGCCTTCTTCAGGCAAGACACATCGAACACATTAAGCACTTTGCTTCCTGCTTGGAGCTCCAACTCATATGCCACCTCCCCTACATGCCTAGTTGCCCTGTATGGTCCATAGAAACGAGGTTTGAGTTTTTCAGCCCCCTTCTGCTTGAGAGTTGATTGCCTGTATGGTTGTAGGCGGAAATAGACGATGTCCCTGAGCTCAAATTGACTCTCAACTTAATGGTGATCTGCATAAATCTTTCGCTGATTCTGTGCGGTCTGCAAAGTGTCCTTGAGAGCCTTAAGTGTCTCTTGGCTCTCTTGGATCCAATCTTTGGACCCTGGGGCCTTGCTATATCTAAACACCATGTCAGCAAAAGATAAAGCGTCATAAACATAAAGAGCTCGAAAAGGGGACATACCAATGGACATGTGATAGGTGGGGTTGTAGCAGGACTCCCCAAGATGTAGCCACTTCATCCATGCTCGCTGTTTTCCTGTCACATAATTCCTCAAGTAGCCCTCCAAACATTTGTTCACCACCTATGTTTGCTCGTTTGTTTGAAAGTGGTAGCTAGTGCTGGGAGTGAGTTTTGTGCCCACCAGTCTCAAGAGCTCCTGCCAAAATCCCACCATGAATTTGTTTTCCCAATCACTAACAATGGTCTTGTGGAGACCATTGGGTCTGAACACCTCCCTGAAGAACAACTCGGCTACCTGTGAAGCTGAATGCCGAGGGGGATTAGCAAAGAATGGGCAAACTTTGTCAACCAGTCCACCACCACATAGATGCAATCTTGTCCTTGAACAACTAGGAGCCTTTTGATGAAGTCCATGGAGATACCCTCCGACTTTTGCTCTGGAATAGGTAGAGGCTGAAGTAATCCCATCGGGTTTGTGTGCCCTACCTTATTCCTCTGGCGCGTGTTGCACTCTTGCACATATCGTAGCATGTTCTCCTTGAGGCCCCTCCATGTAAAACACTCTCTGACCGTAGCACTCTTCAGGTATCCTAGATGCCTTGCTAACAGTGAATCATGTCCTGCGTTTAGGACCTTCTCCCGAAGCTGAGAACTAGTATCTAGATAAATTTGGTTCTTGTAGTAAGTGATGTCATCCATGACCCTGCACCGGTCATCTCGAAAGGCCCCATCCAAAATCTCACATGCTTGCTGGTTCTTAGAGTACTCTACCAAGAGCTGTGCCTTCCAATCCTGCGCAACATCCATGAGTGAGAGTGTTGGGGGTCTCTTAGAAAGTGCATCAATCACCACATTATGCTTCCCCCAGACATACTCAATCTGGATTGTTGTTGACTACCATTTAAGGTTGGCTTGCTTGCCTTTAGAAAAATCGGTCTTCTGAATTAAATTGGATTGCAAGGAAGTACATTGGCCGGTGTGGTCAGAGGGAGACTTGCAAGGCAAAAAGGGCAGGAATTAATGAAGCTAGGAGACTATGCAACAACATTCACCCATTCAGACTTTCATCTATGGGAACACAAATTCAGTCAAACACGGGGGGGGGGGGGCATGGAGGAGGATTCATACATTCATCCATTTTGGACACAGAGCGTGGAAAATAGAAGAGCATTCATTCTGGGAACATTGATTCCTTCAGGTAGGATTCAATATCCATTTGAGCGTTACTCAACATAGAGAAAAGATGAAGAGGAGTGAAGGAGAATGGTTTTAAGGTTCCTCGGTGGCTGTGGGTTGAGATAGTGATCTCTGGAACCCAGACAACTTGGGAAGAGACCATCCCGAGAGACAACACCTATGGAAGCCGCTCCTTAATTTTCCCTAGCTTATCTCCTTCTTTTGCAGTGGCTTTTGGACTCCCTGGAATGGGGGTGAATCCTTTGTGCTCTTTTGTGGGAAAGGTGGTGAACCTCTAGATTCCTTTTGCCAAGGAATGATGTAGTAGTTAGCTAGTGGGATTGAGGAAGGAAATCCTTTGGTGTACCTGTTTTAGCTGGCAGTTGGTGTTTAATCCCAAGCAGGAGCCCTCAATCTCTGGAATCTGGCTCGGGGGTGATAACTCCAAGTGAGTCTTGGCTGCAATTGTCTACGGTTGGGTGGAGAGTCATAGTCCCAAACATTTCAAGATAAGTATTTTCTGTATTCACAATGCCAATAATCGCGAGCTTACATTTTTGGAATTGAAATGGTGTTTATATTTGCTATGAATGAGTATTGCATTTTTAGGTTGAAATGGTGTTCATAATGAAATGAATGCGTGTGCATTTCTAACCTAAGCATCTGTTGCAGAGCAAGGCTTATGAGAACATTAGGTTGATATGACTCTAAATGGTATAATGTGCAATGTCCTATTTAATAAACATGATCACGTTATACTTCTGGTTGAAATGGTGTGTGTATAAACCCAAGAATATATCTCTAATATGACAGAATGAATAATACACATAGTAAAGCCTTAAAGGCATTAATATGGTTTGTAAAGATCGAGACTAAACCATGACAGTATATAACATAATATGCTCATGTGTTAATGAGTAATGGTTACATCGAAGATGCCTGTTTGACAGGGTCTGTATATATATACTGGCTACAAGTTGTTTTGTAATTTACATGGCATCGCGTTGAGGCCGAGGATGATATCCTCTCTTAACTATGTAACCCTGTAGCCTTTTCCAAAAGCCTCTTTGCCTGCTGTGATTAGTGGCGTCACTTCCATGAGGATATGGTCGCTTGTGGCCATAATGCTTTAGTTGGTAGAATTTTGTCTAGGAGGGATGGTTGTGTGTCCCTTCCAATAGCCAAACACCTCTGAGTCCTTTGGCAAGTGCAACCGTGCACTTTCAGCAACCATGGAATTCTTCGACAAGTGCCACTGTATTGCGGGTCAAGGCATTACGAAGCTTGGGGCAAACCTTGGCCTGTCGATCCTCGAGGAGTGTTGATCTCCTTAAGCCCTTTTCATATTTTGCAACTCCTGTGGAATTGGGAAAAGCAACTCTATTGTAAGCTCAGGAGGATAGCACCATGAATGCTTAGGGAGCTATAGTGGCCATGGTGGAATGCTGGGGCAAATCTAGCCGGTTGCAGAACTGCCGCAATCAAGTCATGGATGAATCCATGCTTGAAGGGCTAAGTTATGCACAAAGCGCTTTGTGGCGGGGTCACGCAGGCCTTCTTTTATAATTTATTTGGGTGATATTAGGCAATTGATCTGACAAAATACCTAGAGGTGGCAGCCATAGATTGGATGCCGAGATTTTTCCCTATCGTGATTGTGCGATATCGGGATGACGTTCACGCGGGCCTTTTATAATTTTTTTGGGTGATATTAGGCAATCGATCTGAAAAAATACCTAGAGGTGGCAGCCATAGATTGGCTGCCGAGATTGATCTGAAAATGGGGCACTAAAGGCTTCTTGTCTGCTTACAAGAACCTCTCCCACTTCCAAAGCTTAAATATTCCCAAGATCTTATGATTAACCAATTGCGGAATTAAAAAGTGCTTGAAATAGGTGTATGCTTGTGTTTGGTTTTAAACTGTTTATGTGCTTTAAGTTTATTTGCTTGAACTGATATAAAACATATAACAACAAATAAAGCAGCAAATACAATGCAACAACAAGCAATCACACATAACAACAATATAATATGGAGTTCACCCAAAACTCTTGGGCTACGTCTCCTTGAGCTCTAGTCAACTCAACTAGGCTCTCTGGGATTATGGCTTAAATTCTTTTACAAGCTCCACACTCAACTCCATTGGTTTACACTGAACCTATGGGTTTAGAATGCCATCTTACCCCTCTGGCTGTCCTCACTCTGCAGACAGATCTAGGCTTCTCTGGACTTGACTCCTTCAATCAACGCTCTGAGCGATCTTGCTCTAGCTTGCACCAACTCCCTCAGAATCCTCTTAACTGTCTCTGGAATGCCTTCTTCTGTCTTCAACACACTCTGGACACCAGCAATAGCTTGATCATTTCGACCCTTTGCTGTTCTGCAGCTTCACTACGGCTCCATGGCTGTGGCTGTGGCTGTGGCTCTTGGCTTTGGTTCTGGCTCTCTGGCTCTGGCTCTCTCTGAGCTTCTCTCGGCCTCTGCGTGCCTCTGTAGTTCGCTTGACCTCCAAGCGACTCTCGGCAACCTTCCAGCGACCTTTTTCAGTCCTCCAGCTCCTCCTCTGCAATTGTGCGCTCTGTGCATTTGTAACACGTCGGTTACAGTCCTCCATCATGGAAAACCCGACTGTTCACCACAAGAATCCGTTTACAATGGAAAGGAACCGTCGGCGTGGGAAACCTGATCGTTTTGCCTTCCTCTGGCCGAAATAGCCAAATAACGGAATACACAGGAAAACGCACGCAAAACACATCATGGGCCTTTAGCCCAGACTTCAAATATTATGGAATCGACCCTATAAACCTATCGGGTCCGTCCAAATATCGCTTATCGCTATCGCATGGTGTAATGGCCAAAAAAACCCAATACTCGGATAATACATAGAAAATCCGAAAATCCGGATTTCAAAACTTATGAAATCGCGTCCATAATTCTTATCGGGTCCGCCTTTTTATCGGCATATCGCAAGTCGCAATTGCAATGTGCATTGGCCCTGGTATCGGGGGTTCGCCGATCGCTAATCGCCGATATCGCCAATCGGAACATCGGCATATCGCATATCGCTGTCGCAACGGCCCTGGGGGTCTTCCCTTTGGTCATGCCGATCGCCGATCCACCGATCAGATCTTGACCGTTGATCTGTGACCTCTAATCCGACGGCTGATAGTCCATTTCGGGTGCGTAACTTACACGGGGATTAATCGCCCGAAAAAGTGGTTTCCTCTCTCCTCCGCCGTGCCACGCGTCAGTCAATGTATGGATTCGGGCGGAGCCCGCCCAAAATACCGCTTACTGCTTGGAGCCCGCCCAAAATACCGGTTACTGCCCTTCTTTTCGGAACTCAAAAGGTTCACTTGTTTGATTTATAAGTCCGTTGGGTCCGCTGAAGGCCTTTGCGCCTGTTTTAAGTCCTTCAACCTTAGTTTATTGCGATGCGATGGACTCTAAGGGATTTTATGTTTAAAAACACATTTTCCCTTAAGTCCCATTTATATAAGAATTTGCTTCCTTGTCAAAGGACAAAGACAAACTTCTTTTTGCGATAACTTCTTCATTCGAAGTCCATTTTAGCCCATTCAAGTTGCAGTAGATTCAGAATGAAAAGATCTATGCAATGGGACTATTTCGAAGAGCATCCTTGGACTTTCATTTTCCTCTGTGAGGAACACTTTAGACTTAGAAGTCTATCCAAGATCCATTTTGGATCATGCCTTCCCACTAAAGAACTTTCGGTCTCCAAAAGACTGACATACTGATTTGAACAGTAAATGGGAGTACCTCACCCTTTTCTTTCAGCCTCCATACACTTGCCTTGCATAGTGCCTCTGAACCAAAGCCTTTGACCACTCTCCTTCCTAGATGTGCTGGTCCTCTTGGGAAGAACTGTTTTCCTCGACTTCATGCAGAACTCTTGCTGAGATGGTCACAGAAGGTAGTTTGAACTTCTCTGCCTTGATCATTGATCCAAGGTGGCTCAAACAAATGTGAAGTTACATCTGCTTCACAAAATTTTCATTTGTACCTGTTTGACAAACTGTCAACAACAACTGTTAACAACAACAGGAATACAAACAACAACTGGATGGCCTAAAACTCCTGCTTCAACAAAAGAAACAGATTTCACATCTTGTGAATTACCTCCATGTCTTACATCTGCATACAAATGATGGACTAGATAACAAGCCCACAAAACATGCTTTTAAAGCAAATGACCCTTCAAGTCAAGCATGTAGAAAAAGACCTCTAGGACTCTTTTTCAAAGATGAAACATTTCATCATTATCTCCATCTTGGAGACCAAATCAGCTTTTCTCAAGTCAATATTGCATTACATGCATGCCAAAGCAATCAACCCTGCAAGTTAATTACACATACATGTTCAAATACAAGGACAACATCAACATCCTGTGTTCATGCATATCATGCTCATGCATGTATTTCATCCTTCAACTTTCGCTTAAGGAAACTGCACTTTCGAAGCTGAAATGAACATAATGTTGCAGCAATAAAGTGAGTCTCCTACTCAACTTTTTCCATTCACCTTCTAGGTAAAATCCTGCAACTTGCATTCCATCAACAAAGAAATGCAAATAGATGCATCAATAGACATGCAATCTTAATTGGATAAGAACTCTTAACCATTTCTTACCAATCCATTTCAAAGGTCTTTCCTTTGTCTGCACATCAACATCAACATGTGACTCATCCTGAAACACATCATCCATGGAAACTTCCTTTCCATTTCTGCCATCTTCTCTTTCCACTTTCTTCAACTTTTGTGGAAGCATTGTTGGATTCAGAGTCCAACATCTTTCAGCAAGATGCCCTTGCTTATGGCAGTAAGTGCAACACATGTGCATCCTCTTGACAGCATGATTTGCCTTGTCTAATGGACCTTTGGCTTCTTGCTTCTTGTCCTTCAAAAGTTTCCTGTATGTGGCCATTCTCTTCCAACATCTAGAAACACTATGGTTATCCAAACCACAAAAGGAACATGCAACTCTTTTCCAATGTTTACATGGAAATTTATCATGCTGAACATAATCAAAAGGAATATGATAAGAACCAGATTTATACCTTTCTTTTTCACCTTTATTGCCTTCATGAGGAGGTGAACTGAATGAAGAAGTAGCTCCCTTTGGAACATCATCAACCTCTTCAAGGCTGTCAGAGTTTCCACAACTCTCTGGTTCAAGTGTATGCTTATGAACACTTTCATCCTGCAAATGATGTTTCAAGCTATTGCATTCTCCACAAATACAATCTTCACACTCTTGAGGTAGAAGACCTGAAATGAAACTCCTTCTTGGAACTGTTTCAATGGCCTTCATGGCAGCGTTAGAACTCTCTCCATAAGACACTTAGGCCTTTCTTGAACCATTATTGGTTCAACAATACCCTGTGCATGTTTACCCAAGCCTTTTCCTTCATAGCCCATCTTGGACATTAACTTGGAACCTATGCCTCTGGTATGTTTTTCAAAAGAACTAATATAAGCATTCTTAGAGGAATTCGAAGACAAACTGGAATTATTTACCTCTTCTTCAAGGTGATACTTGACTAATGCTTCCTTTGCATCAAAGAGCTGTGTCTCCAACTCATGCATCCTTTCCAGATCCATATTTGCAATATGAAGTTGTCTCTCTACTTCCTGCAATTTGTTAGAAAGCAACTGCTTCTCTTCCTCCACGGAATTCAATTGCTCTCTAAGTATGCTGCTCTTCCTTCCATCCTCATACATTTCTCTCACCATATCCATCATGGTGGACAAGTCTTGCTTCATGTCTTCATCAAAGACTCTTGTGAAGAAAGAAGAATTTGAGGATTCACTTGTAGAAGTTGTCATTATCAGAATGAACCAAAGAACTTCAAACAAGACTAACAAAGAGCTTATCCAAGCAACCTTTTGCAACAAACCTTTTGTGCTTCAAGGATTGCTTTGAGGTCCTTTGGGATAAGAAGAATGCTTTCAACCCTTCTTCCTTCTTGTCCTTCGTGGACTGAGCTATCAATAGCTTTCCCTTCACCTTCGCAAACTCACACAATAGTCAGTCTGCAACAAGCATACAATCAATCAGACAATCAATTCTTGACTGCCCAAACACCTTTCAGACAAGCAATCTTTGCTCTGTCAATCAAGCATTCTGATCTAATATCACTTGCTCTGGTATAACCAGCTTTGATATCACCTTCCTGAAGGTGGGGTTAATCAATCTCAGGGTCTGATACCACCTGATCTGAAAATGGGGCACTAAACGCTTCTTGTCTGCTTACAAGAACCTCTCCCACTTCCAAAGCTTAAATATTCCCAAGATCTTATGATTAACCAATTGCGGAATTAAAAAGTGTTTGAAATAGGTATATGCTTGTGTTTGGTTTTAAACTGTTTATGTGCTTTAAGTTTATTTTCTTGAACTGATATAAAACATATAACAACAAATAAAGCAGCAAATACAATGCAGCAACAAGCAATCACACATAACAACAATATAATATGGAGTTCACCCAAAACTCAACTAGGCTCTTTGGGATTATGGCTTAAATTCTTTTACAAGCTCCACACTCAAATCCATTGGTTTACACTAAACCTATGGGTTTAGAATGCCATCTTACCCCTCTGGCTGTCCTCACTCTGCAGACAGATCTAGGCTTCTCTAGACTTGACTCCTTCAATCAGCGCTCTGAGTGATCTTGCTCTAGCTTGCACCAACTCCCTCAGAATCCTCTTAACTGTCTCTGGAATGCCTTCTTCTGTCTTCAGCACACTCTGGACACCAGCAACAGCTTGATCATTTCGACCCTTTGCTATTCTGCAACTTCACTACGGCTCCATGGCTCTTAGAAGTCTGCTGTGAGCTCTCTGGCTCTGGCTCTGGCTCTCTGGCTCTGGATCTGGCTCTCTCTGAGCTTCTCTCGGCCTCTGCGTGCCTCTGTAGTTCGCTTGACCTCCAAGCGACTCTCGGCAACCTTCCAACGACCTTTTTCAGTCCTCTAGCTCCTCCTCTGCAATTGTGCGCTCTGTGCATTTGTAACACGTCGGTTACAGTCTTCCATCATGGAAAACTCGACTGTTCACCACAAGAATCCGTTTACAATGGAAAGGAACTGTCGGCGTGGGAAACCCGATTGTTTTGCCTTCCTCTGGCCGAAATAGCCAAATAACGGAATACACAGGAAAACGCACGCAAAACACATCATGGGCCTTTAGCCCGGACTTCAAATATTATGGAATCGGCCCTATAAACCTATCGGGTCCGTCCAAATATTGCTTATCGCTATCGCATGGCGTAATGGCCAAAAAAACCCAATACTCGGATAATACACAGAAAATCCGAAAATCCGGATTTCAAAACTTATGAAATCGCGTCCATAATTCTTATCGGGTCCACCTTTTTATCGGCATATCGCAAGTCGCAATCGCAATGTGCATTGGCCCTGGTATCGGGGGTTCGCCGATCGCCGATATCGCCGATCGGCCCATCGGAACATCGACATATCACATATCGCTGTCGCAACGGCCCTGGGGGTCTTCCCTTTGGTCATGCCGATTGCCGATCCGCCGATCAGATCTTGACCGTTGATCCGCGACCTCTAATCTGATGGCTGACAGTCCATTTCGGGCACGTAACTTACACGGGGATTAACCGCCCGAAAAAGCGGTTTCCTCTCTCCTTCGCCATGCCACGCGTCAGTCAATGTATGGATTCGGGCGGAGCCCGTCCAATACCGCTTACTACTTGGAGCCCACTCGAAATACCGCTTACTGCCCTTCTTTTCGGAACTCAAAAGGTTCACTTGTTTGATTTATAAATCCGTCGGGTCCGCTGAAGGCCTTTGCGCCTGTTTTAAGTCCTTCAGCCTTAGTTTATTGCGATGCGATAAAGGAATGCAATGCGATGGACTCTAAGAGATTTTATGTTTAAAAACACATTTTACCTTAAGTCCCATTTATATAAGAATTTGCCTCCTTTTCAAAGGACAAAGGAAAACTTCTTTTTGCGATAACTTCTTCATCCGAAGTCCATTTTAGCCCATTCAAGTTGCAGTAGATTCAGAATGAAAAGATCTATGCAATGGGACTATTTCCAAGAGCATCCTTGGACTTTCATTTTCCTCTGTGAAGAACACTTTAGACTTAGAAGTCTATCCAAGATCCATTTTGGATTAGAGATTTTTCCCTATTGCGATTGTGCGATAGTGGAATGACGTGGCCCAGAGACCTCACCGCGGAAGTTCTAAGTTAGCGCAATGGAGGCTTGGCAATGATGATTGGCACTGGGCCAACTGGGCGTACAACTCAAAGGCAGAGTGTAGTCCCATTGGTTGGGAGTGGAGCCCGCGCAACCATTCATCTCTGAAGTTGAAAAAATACATGTCCCAAATGTTAAAACAGGGAAATCTGCAGCGGACTGTGGGATGGCGTGGGCCAGGACAAAGTGGCATCCATGTCGCCCTGCCTGCAACAGGATTGGTGTGAGGTTGGCTGTATCCTCTTGCATAAATGAGTAATGGTTACATCGAAGACGATGTTTGACAGGGTTTGTGTACATATATTGGCTACAAGTCGTTTTGTAATTTACATGGCATCGCGTTGATGTCGAGGATGATACCCTCTCTTAAATTTGTTAACCTGTAACCTTGTTCGAACGTCTCTTAGCTTGTTGTGATCGGTGGCTTCAATGTTGTGAGGATATTGTCGCTTGTGGCCATATCGCTTTTGCTGGTGGCATTTTATCCAGGTGGGATGGTTGCGTGTCCCATCCAATAGCCAAACGCCTCTCAGACCTTTGATAAGTGCAGTAGTGCACTTTCAGCAGCCATGGATCGTATGACTGTCTTTGACGTTGACAAATTAGAACATTGCCGGTCAACGCATTACAAGCCTTGGGGCACACCTTGGCCTGCCGATTATTGAGGAGTGCTGATCTCCTTAAGCCCTTTTCATATTTTGCAACTATCGTGGAATCAGGAAAAGCAGTTCTATTGTAAGATCAGGAGGATAGTAGCATGAATGCTTAGGGAGCCATGCTGGCTAGGGTAGAATGCTGGCGCAAATTCTATCGGTTGTAGAGCCATCGCAACCAAGTAATGGATGAATCCATGCTCGAAGGGCTATTTTATACACGGAGCGCTTTGCGACAACATTAGGCATGCCTTAGTTTATAAGCTATTCGGGTGAGATTATGCGATCAATCTGACAGAAGACCTAAACGGGATAACTATGGCTGCCGAGATTCAACCGTATCGCGATTGAGTGAAAGAGGAGTGACATGGCTCGAAGACGTCACCTCAGAAGTTCTAAGTTAGTGGAGCATAGGCTTGGTGGGGATGATTGGCGTTGGGCCAACTGGGCTTACAACTCGGAGGCAGAGTGCAATCCCATTGGGTGGGAGTGAATCCCGCTCGACAACTCATTGCCGAAGTTGAAAAAAAAAGTCTCGCATGTTTAAACGGGGAAACTTGCTGTGGAGGGCTACACAACGTTGGCCGGGATGGTGTGGGGTTGGCCATAAGACCCACCTGACAAATGCGTTGCCCAACAACCATGTTACTAGCCAGGGGCGAACCCGCCTGGTAGGTTAGCTCGTTGTTCAACCCTGGAGCATTCCCAAGATCAAGTGTGGTAGGGGCAGGGTGAGTTAGAGTGGGATTATGTGGCAGTGCCACAGTTGGCACCAATCTGGAATGAGGTTCATGTGAGCGTGTGGCCCACTGACCTACTTGTCCTGGAGGTTTTCCCCCGGAAGAGCATAAGGATAACATGCTAGGAGCTGCTGGGAAGATGGGACCAGGATGACTTACCTCGGTGGTCCCATCTCGACGAAAAAGGGAGTAGTCGCATGAGGGTTGCTAGGGTGAAGGTACAGGGATGACGCGTGCTGGTGGTCCCCACCCCAGTGGTACAAAAAGGAGAGCAGTTGGGTGGTGCTAGGATGGTTCATTGCAGGGTGATGTGGCACTGCCACCTCGTGGACTAACCAGAATCAAGGAGGAGCAAAGGTGTGGCCCACTGCTCCATGTGTCTCGGAGGTCCTACCCGGAGACACGAAGAGGAACAGACTTGGGAAGCGCCGGCATAAGGCGTTGGGTTGCCGTGGAGGCCACACAGGTGTTACTAGACCAAGGCCCCACCTCAATTGGATGATGAAAGTCATTGGAGATTCGAGACCGGGAGTGGTCTGCGATGCTCCTCCGTGATGTCATTGGAAAAGAGGTGGGGGTGGCACAATTAACGTGAGCCATCGATTGGGTGGAGTGGTTGTGGACCGTCGCATCAGGGCTTTGGAACCCATAGCCGAAACCCTGATTGCGCTGCAATGCACTTTCAACAACCATGGATCGTATGATTGTCTTTGACGTTGACAAATTAGAATGTTGCTGATCAAGGCATTGCAAGCCTTGGGCTGCACCTTGGCCTGTCGGTCATTGAAGAGTGCTGATCTCCTTAAGCCCTTTTCGTATTTTGCAACTTTCATGGAATCATGAAAAGTAGTTCTATTGTAAGCTTAGGAGGATAGCACCATGAATGCTTAGGGAGCCATGGTAGAATGCTGGCACAAATTCTGTCGGTTGTAGAGCCACCGCAACCAAGTCATGGATTAATCCATGCTCGAAGGGCTATGTTATGCACGGAGCACTTTGTGGCAACGTCAAGCGTGCCTTAGTTTATAAGCTATTCGGGTGAGATTATGCGACCAGTCTGACAGAAGACCTAAACGTGACAACCATAAATTGGCTGCTAAGATTTTGCCTTATCGTGATTGAGCGAGAGCGTGGTCACATGGCCCAGAGACCTCACCCCAGAAGTTCTAAGTTAGCACAACAGAGGCTTGGTAGGGATGACTGGCGTTGGGCCAGCTGGGCTTACCGCTCGGAGGCAGAGTGCAATCCCATTGGCTGGGTGTGGATCCTCTTCGACAACTCATAGCCGAGGTTGAAAAAAAAAGTCCCGCATATTTGAACGGGGAAACTTGCGTTGGAGTGCTAGACGACCTGGGTCGAGATAGAGTTGCATCCATGTCGCCTCGATTGCAACAGGATTGGTGAGGGGTTGGCTGTAAGATAGCTCCACCCGTTGGGCATTCCTTGAATTTAAATGCAAAAGCTTAATTGTTTGTCGGGATGACGTAAGTTGCGCCCTAATGGCAAACGTGTGGCCCGACAACCAAGTTATTAGCCAGGGGCGGACCCACCTGACATATCAGCTCATTAATCTACCCTGGAGCATTCCCAAGATCAAGTGTGGGAGGGAGCGGGGTGAGTCAGAGTGGGATTACGTGGCAGTGCCCTAGTTGGCACCAATCTGGAACGAGGTTCGTGCGAGGGTGTTGCCCACTGACCTACTTGTGTTGGAGGTTTGCCCCCGGAAGAGCATAAGGATAACATGCTAGGAGCTGCAGGGAAAATGGGATCGGGATGACTTGTCCCGGTCGTCCCATCTTGACGAAAAAGGGAGTAGGCGCATGAGGGTTGTTGGGGTGAAGGGATAGGGATGACGTGTCCCGTTGGTACAAAAAGGAGAACAGTCGGGGTGGTGTTGGGATGGTTCTATGCGGGTGACGTGGCAATGCCACCTCGTGAACTTACCAGAAGCAATGAGGAGTAGAGGTGTGGCCTACTACCCCACCTATCTCGGAGGTTCTACCCCGGAGACAGGAAGAGGAGCAGACTTGAGAAGCACTGGGATAAGGCATTGGGTTGGCGTGGAGGCCACATAGGTGTTACTAGACTAGGGCCCCACCTTAATCAGACGATGAAGGTCGCTGGAGATCCGACAACGGGAGTGGTCTGCGACACCCCTCCCTGTGATATCATTGGAAAAGAGGTGGGGGTGGCGCAATTAACGTGAGTCGTCGGTTGGGTGGAGTTGCTGTGGACCGTCGCATGGGGGCTTTGGAACCCATAGTCTGAACCCTGATTAGGCCAGGGTACTCTCCCATTAACGGTTGAGCACAATGGCCCGTTGCAATTCACTTGTTGACCGTCGATTACTCTTCCTTAATCGGGATTGTCGGATTGGATGGTGCTAGTGGGGAATATTGGAGCGAGCTCGTGTGGCAAGTTTTCATTGGCTCGGGGGTGGGGGGTTAATGCACAGTCGGACACGTCGACTGGAGACGCGTGGCATATATTATGCTTGACATATGTCCACCAAGTTTGGGAGACTCTCAGGAAGAGTTGAGGATCAAAGAGTACTCATCCGAAACCTAGAATGAGAATTGATAATTAAAATGGATAAAGGAGAAAAAAGAAAAAAGAATAATAATAATAATACTAATGATCGCATTCTTCTTACAATATAAGAATTGGATTAGCAATAACAACACATCCCACTAGGGTAGGCGAGGTAAGGTTGTTATAGGTGGTATCAGAGCATTTAGGATCAACACTTGGATTAGATGGGCTCTATCATGGGCAAGTAGCAACATAGTTCCGGAAAAGGGGTTAGATAATGATCTTTAGTAAATTAGCTAAGCTAATGTTTAGGTTTTAAAGGCAGTCTAAAATTGGATTACTACTTGCATGGTAATAATGCATGGATCCATGGTTTTGGGATGGAGCTCAATGGCCTTGATGTGAGTAGGATGGTATCTTGCTCAAGGTGTTGATTTGAATTGCATATTAATTGCAATGATGTTTGGCATGTTATTGTGATAAATGCCTTGGCAATGCATGTGATTGTTGGCTGGCATCAGAAGGGTTGTTTTCATGTGTTGGTTCCCATGTTTTTCCTTGTAAGAACTCGTTCTTGTGGTTAATGCCTTGTTTGTTTAAAGAATGAGGCTGGTAATAGTTAGGGTTGAGTTTTAATTCTATTGAGACATTATTGATACATTTACGTGGTGCTCTAGTTATGTAGCATGGTTGAGTATATGATTTCTTTAGTGTATCATCACTATTGGTCATATGGTGAGCCTTTTCATGCAAGAAGCACTGGGAAAACTCCATATGATTGCTTGCATTATGTATTTTTATGAAATTTTGTATCTATGTGTATGCTAGCTAATTGGGGTGTGAGAGTTTCATGGCCTAGTTGGCATATGACAAGGACCCCGGTGGAGGTTGACTATTTCTATATGAAGAAATAGTTATTATGTTTATTAGGGGTGTTTTGTCATCGATGGTTAATGCTTTCTTGTCATACTAGAACCAGATGAACTCAAAGGTAGGGGTCTAGTGTGGACCTTGTAGATGTAGGATCTGTAGCTTGATAGAGAATGATTTGCTTGATGATTGTCTGCTTATGTTGGTTGCTTACTTGTGCAAGTGAATGCTTGGTATAACATTATGATGGGTGGATTCTGTGATCACATGCATACCCAAGATGCATTCATGAATATGATAACTGTTGATTATAAGATGGTAGGTGTTCATGCGGAAGATTGATCCCTTCGTACTTGTAAAGACATGATTGTAAACAAGCAAGTATATATATGTGCATACGACTTCTGATTTTTAAACATTATTTTGGGATGTAAAATGCAGACATTAGGTGCTAGATTTTAAGACATGATTAACGTTTAAATTGAGACATGTGTGCATCTGAATGTTCCCATGATCCTGTGATTTGATTGTGTTGCATAGCATGCTTGCTACTATGAGTGGAATGATTAGTTGCAAAAGCAGTTGCAGGAAATGAAATGCCAAGTTGAACCCTCAAAAAGGAGGAATGGTAATAGCATGAAGAGGCCCCTTAAGGCTAAAAAGGAGAATGGGATATTCTCCTAATGGTGTTGCGGGGAAGAGCATTTGAAAAAGGACCATCCCTGCAAGAAGAAGAAGAAATAAGAAAATAGTTCCTACGAGCCACAGGGACAAGAATCAACAATAGAAAACACCGAGAAGGAGGAGGGGGTACTCCCTCAAGCTCCTTGACACATACATATATATGTGCTGAATAGATTCCCTAGGAACCTTGGGAATATGAGACTTCAAGATTGTCGATAGCCTTGTGGAGAAGCCTTGAATTGGTTTGGTTTATGAATAAGCATGTGTACATGTATACATATGGGCACTTGTGTGATGGCTAGAAGTGCAAGGAATGTTGAACTCATGGGGACAAAAACTGAGTTGGAAATTGTTATTTGAAATGAGTGTGTTCGTTGCATGAGCACAAGAGGTTTCATAACCTTGATTTTGTCTGATATTGTGTGAATATTTCCTATATTATGTCGATGATTAAATGAGTAGATGCAATGCTATTGTGTTTGAAAGGTTATTGTCAGGAATCATTCTATTGGAAGGATGATTGGTTATGCATTAATTATGCTTATAAAAAAATTGATGAATGTATGAATGGCAAGTTTGGGATGGCATAATAAGGTCATCCAATGAGATTCCCTATTTTGTGAGTAATCCGATGAGTGTATTAACTTCCAACAAAAATCCTTGGTCAAAGTATTGAACCTAACTGTCACTGAAGGTGGTGCCTTGGTGCTAATAAACCACTTGGAAGACAGGTAGGGATCATGGGAAATAATGGGCAGTGGTATGATAGCCATGAGAATGGAAAAAGACAAGTCTCCCGACCTTGACTTGATATACATATAAATCTGTGATATGTTCATGATCATGCCAATTGTTGTATGCAATATGAACATGCTGTTTTGTCTGACAAAGATTTGTTAGGGGCCCTTCTTGTGGAAGATGAATTGGTAAATGCAGATGTGAATGGCATGACAGGTCCCTGGTTAGTAAAGGATCAAGGGGATAAGGATGGTCCTGACTGATCTATTATTTTAACAGCATGTGAATATGATTCATGAATTATGAGGATGCTATGTCATGAGCAAGAAATACTACAGAGTATATCGGAAAAAGATATTAGCGGAAAAAAGCAGTATGATCTACAACATGTGGAAAAGACACTAGAGGCAGTGTTGCCTAGTGTCTGTGGATAGAGACAGCGTGGTATCTGGATTTGACAACACTGTTGTGCAAATGTCATACTGTGTTATTTGTGTTGTCTATTTTTTGTGTTGTACATGTGCATCTGTTGTGTTGTACGTATGTATGTGGTTTGTTGTACATGTGCATATGTTGTGTTGTACTTGTGTATGTGTTATGTTGTACATGTGCATCTGTTGTGTTGTGTCATGTGTACTTGTATGTGTTGTGGTACGCTGTGTATATGTGCATATTTTTTGTAATGTTTTGGGCAAGCAGGTATTGGACTACCTGGGCCTTGGTGTTGTGAGATGTGGGATAGGTAGTTATGGGACTGCCTAGGCTCACAAAGGTGTGGGATACACTTGAGCTTTTGTCGACAAAATACTATCCAGATTGGTAGTGACTCCTCGTTGGTAATGCCCATGTTTGCAAGGTAGTGATGGGCTTGATTATATCTAATATACCCGACACTGGCTGTTTGTCGGGATGGGAACCGATTCGGTGTGTGGTAAGAGAAGAGAAGAGAAGGCAATGTGTGCTTGTCAGGATGGCAATCCATCTCGTGTCTGTACATGGAAAAGAGAAGAGAAGGCAATGTGTGCTTGTCAGGATGGCAATCCATCTCGTGTCTGTACATGGAAAAGAGAAGAGAAGGCTCTTAGTGGTTGCTAGGATGGCAACCGATCTGGTGTGTGTACGTGGCAAAGAGAAGAGAAGGCACTGTGTGCTCGCCGGGATGGAAAGCCATCCGATGTTTGTACGTGGTCAAAGAAGGAAGCAAGGAGAAAATTAAGATAAGTATCAGAATTTTATTGATTTTTGAGCCTTTAAATCACAAATCAAAATACCATATTCTGATTTATGATGGTTTGGATCATGAGTTGACTTGGTTTCACTGTGCTAGGAATTAAAGTAGAATTCCAAGTTCACTACAGGATTAAACTGCTAATAAGACCATGAGTTGACTTGGTTTCACTGTGCTAGGAATTAAAGTGGAATTCCAAGTTCGCTACATGATTAAACTGCTAATAAGGTACAGTTTAAATTATTATAGTTCCTTATGATGAATCTCATGAAGTCTGTGTGCTCAAGATGTAGAAATGAGTATGGGATTACTCGGTTCGAATGAATGAAGTCAACCACAAGGTGGAATAACATCAGTATGCTAAAGTCAAAATAGAGCCATTGTGGGACACTGGAACTTAATGATGCCCACTAATCGTCATGAAGCATGCTATTACCTGTGTAATAGTTTGGAGGCAGGGAGATGTCTCAAATTGAGCTCCTTCTGATGCGAGGAAGCCTTGCCATGGGATGGATCGCCTGAGGCACTGAGAAGTAGAGGGGGATTCCTAAACTTGGATGGTGAGTGATTGCAAGGAGAGGGGCGTAACCGGATTGCCTGAGGGACTGACAAGCAGAGAATGGAAGGTCAAAATATATAAATTTGGTTTCTTGGTCATGAGCTTGGTTGATTGTAATTAGGAGCACAATGGGTGTATGCCGAGATATAATGAGCTGAAAGGACAAGGAGCACAAGGACGTCAAGCGTTGGACATGTGAGGGAGGCAACACTCTAAGATGAAGAACAGACCGAGATGGTCCAGACATGCTTAAAGTATCCAAAGACTTCCATGGAAAATGGCTGTATTTTGATTATACTTTCATTTACTAGTTGAAGCGAATGCATGAAGCATTGTAAATACTGTGTGGAATTGTACATAGAAAACGCCATAAAACAATATTTGTTTTATTTTGTTTTCAGTATTGCATAAGAGCAGAAGAACGCCGAGGACAATGTTCCCTCAAGGGGGAGGAGTTTGTCATAGCCCCAACCCAAGTTCCTTATGAAAATGCAATGTAAATATTTTGCAATATAAATATAATTAAAATGGGTTGAGTCGAAAGGGACATGGATTCCAGAGCTGAGGAGGTTACTTGCTTGGGATGTAAAGGTTTACTTATGAGGAAAATTTGGACTGTTGTTGGCAACCTTTAAAGGCTGGTTGGCATGACTTTACAAAAATGGTCTTTTGAATTAAATTAGGTTGCAAGGAGGTACACAGGCCCATGTGATCAGAGAGAGACTTGCAAGGCAAAAGGGACAAGAATTAATGAAGCTAGGAGACTGTGTAACATTGTTCACCCATTCATACTTTCATCTATGGGAACACAAATTCAGTCGAACATGGGGGGGCACGAAGGAGGATTCAAACATTCATCCATTGATGATACAAAGTAGGGAAAAGAAAAGAGCATTCACTTGGGGAACATTGATTCCTTCAGGCAGGATTTAGTATCCATTCAAGAGTTACACAACATAGATAAAAGCTGAAGAGAAGTGAAGGAGAATGGCTTTGAGGTTCCCCGGTGGCTGTGGGTTGAGATAGTGATCTTGCTTATCTCCTTGTTTTGTAGTGGATTATGGACTCCCTGGAAAGGGGGTGAATCGTTTGTGTTGTTTCGTGGGAAAAGTGGTGAACCTCTAGATTCCTTGTGCCAAGGAACGATGTAGTAGTTAGCTGGTGGGATTAAGGAAGAGATTCTCTAGAGTCCGTGTTCCAGCTAGTAGTTGGTGCCTAATCCGAAGTGGGATCCCTCAGTCTCTGGAGTCTGGCTCGGGGGTGACAACTGCAAGTGAGTCTTGGTTGTAGCTGTCTACGGTTGTGTGGAGAGTCATAGTCCCAGACTCAGTTGCCCAATCATTTCAAGATAATTGTTTTCTGTATTCACAATGCCAATAATCACGTGCTTACATTTCTGGAATTGAAATGGTGTTTATGTGTGCTATGAATGAGTATTGCATTTCTGGGTTGGAATGGTGTTCATAATGAAATGAACATGTGTGCATTTCTAACCTATTCTTGTGTCGCAGAGCAAGGCTTATGATTACATTAGTTTCATATGATTCTAAATGGTATAATGTGCAATGTCCTATATAATAAACAAGATCATGTTATACTTCTAGTGTAAATGGTGTGTGTATAACACAATAATATATCTCTGATATGATAGAATGAATAGTACACATAGTAAAGCCTTGAAGGCATAGAAAAGGTCTGTAAAGATCGGGACTAAACCATGACAGTATATAACATAAGATCCTCATATGTTAATGAGTAATAGTTACATCAAAGATGCATGTTTGACAGGGTCTGTATACATATATTGGCTACAAGTCGTTTCGTAATTTACATGGCTTCACGTTGATGCCGAGGATAATATTCTCTTTTAACTATGTTAACTTGTAACCTTTTCCAAAGGCCTCTGAACCCGTCGATCATCGAGGAGTGCTGATCTCCTTAAGCCCTTTTTGTATTTTGCAACTCCCGTGGAATCGAGAAAAGTAGTTCTATTGTATGCTTAGGAGGATATCACCATGAATGCTTAGGGAGCCATGGTGGCCATGGCAGAATGCTGGCGCAAATCCAACCGGTTGCAGAACCACCACAACTAAGTCATGGATGATTCCTTCGTCGAAGGGCTAAGTTATATACCGAGCGCATTGCGGCGAAGTCTGGCGGGCTGTAGTTTATAAGTTATTTGGGTGAGATTATGTAATCGGTCTGACAGGAAATCCTAAATGTGGTAGCCATAGATTAGCTGCCAAGATTTTTCCTTATCGTGATTGGGCGCTAGCGGGATGACATGTCCCGAAGACCTCATCCCAAAAATACTAAGTTAGCGTAGCGGAGGCTAGGCAGGATGATTGGCGTTGGGCATCTGGGCTTACAACTCGGAGGTGGAGTGCTGTCCCACTGGCTGGGAGTCGAGCCTGCACGACAACTCATCCATTATGTTGAAAAAAAAATGTCTCGCATGTTAAAACGAGTAAATTTGTAGTGGAGTGCTGCTGCATGACGTTGGCCGGGACAGAGTGGCATCCATGTCGCCGTGGTTGTAACAGTATTGGTGCAAGGTTGGCTGTAAGATAATTTAGCATGCTGGGCCTTCTTTGAATTCAAATGTAGGCGTAAATGTTTGGCGAGATGATGTAAGTCAGGCCTTGATGGCAAACGCGTGGCCCAACAACCATGTTATTAGCCGAGGGCGGACCCACCTAACATGTCACCCTGTTGATCAACCCTGGTGCATTCCCAAGATCAAGTGCGCGAGGGAGCGGGGTGAGTCAGAGTGGGATTACTTGGCAGTGCCATAGTTGGCACCAATCCAGAACGCGTGTTGTGCCGAAGGTGTGGCCCACTGACCCACGTGTCCCAAAGGGTTGCCCTCTTTGTGACCGTCGGATTGGATGGCGCTGGTGGGGACTGTTGGAGTGAGCATGTGTGGCAAGTTTTCATTGCCCCGACGGGGTTAATGCACGGTGGGACACGTCGACTGGAGATGCGTGACATATATTATGGCTGATATATGTCCACCATGGCGGGAATGGTCTGCGACATGGCCCTTGTTGATGTTAGCGGAAAAAAGTTGGGGGGTGGTGTATTTAACGTGAGCCGTAGGATGGGTGGTGGCTGTGGACTGTTAGATGGGAGCGTTGGAACCCACAACCAGAACCGTGATTGCGCTGGGGTACCCTCCCATTAACAATTGGGGACAATGACTCATCGCAATTCACTTGCTAACTGTCGATTACTCTGCCCTCTTTGCAACCGTCAGATTGGATGGCGATGGTGGGTATTGTTGGAGCGAGCTTGTGTGGCAAGTTTTCATTGGCCTGGGGGGGTTAATGCACGGTGGGACACGTCGACTGGAGATGCGCGCCGTATATTATCCCTGACATATATACACCAACCACTATATAAGCGTTTATATATATATATATAGGTTGGAAGACTCTAAGGAAAAGTTGAGGATCGAAGAGGACTCATCGAAACCTTACAAAGAGAATTGATAATTAAAATGAATAAAGGAAAAAAAAAAGAAAAAAAAATTATAATAATATTAATACTAATAATCCCATTCCTCTAATAATACAAGAGGAGTTGGATTAGTAGTAACAATCTATCCCACTAGGGTAAGATTGTTACAGATGGTATTAGAGCATCCACGTTATTGTAATAAATGCCCTGGCAATGCATGTGATTGCTGGCTAGCATCAGGAGGGTTGTTTGCATGTGTTGGTTGCCATGTTTTTCATTGTAAGCACTTGTTCTTGTGGTTAATGCCTTGTTTGTTTAAAGAATGAGTCTGATAATTGTTAGGGTTGAGTTTTAATCCCCGTAAGACATGATTGATGCATTTACATGGTGCTCTAGTTATGTGGCATGGTTGAGTATATGATTGCTTTAGTGTATCATCACTGTTGGTTAAATGGTGAGCCTTTGCATGTGGGAGAATATGTAGTTGACTATTAATATGATGCAAGGAACACGAGGAAAACTCCCTGTGATTGCTTCCACTATGTATATTTATGAAATTTTGTATATGTGTGTATGCTAGCTAATTGGGGCGTGAAAGTTTCATGGTTTGGTTGGCATATGGCAAGGACCCCGATAGAGGAACCATCTTGCAAAGATTAAGACCATTGGAGACTCCGCAATACCAAGCTATGCGGAGGTGAAAGCAAAGCACGTCCAAGAACACATCTATCACTCAACAGCACAACAACTTGACATGGACACCACAGTCAGCCAGTACATGTCAGTAGTGTCATGAATTGTCTTAGCCACATCACTACTATGGGCCATACTTGTTGTAATCAAACGTAATGTAAAGTGAAATGCCAAGTGTCATTAGTGGAATGCAAACAGTCATTATGTAATGTAAAGAGTTATATGTAACGAAGTTGAAGAGTCATGGGGGTAGTCTAAGAGTCGAAGGGGAATGTCAAGGGTCACCCCACCCTTTGTTATTTATAGAACCTCATAACTCATAAAATAGGGTTTTGGGAGCCAAGCTTTTGCTAGGCATTGCCTAGAGAGGGCTTGGAGAGTATTGTGACGAGCCTTGGCTTCTCCACAGTGCAAAGTGAGTATATCTCTTTGGAGGAGCAAGCGGTGTTGACTGTAATGTACCACTATTGGGGCTAGTGGCTGTCATGGTTGTATGTATGGATGAAACTTTCACTTTATATAATATAACAAGGCCATCACGTTTTCATGCATATGTTGTTATCCGTATATGATATAATGCCTCAAGAGATTAGAGGTATGATGTTGCGCAACTTTTAGGGAGCCACGTGATCACTGTTTTAAAAACCGGCCGTTTCGACTCCGATTCGGCCGAGTTGGTTCGAGTCATAGCCCAACCGGGTTGACTCAGCCTTTGAACCGGACCGGCTGGCCGGGTTGTTACTGAGCCGGCCGAGTTGGCTAATGACTCGGCCGGTTCGGGAACAACCCGGCCGAGTCCGAGCCAACTCAGCCAGCTTGGTAACAGCGGCCGGTCAAGTCACTTCAGCGGCATTTTTTTTTGAAATTTCATTTTTGGGGACTCCCTGGGCTTCCTTGTCTGACTCATGGGTTTCCCTGTCTGACTCTGATCCCTAGTATTGATATGCTATTCATGGTAATGTTTAAGAATAAGTAAAAGTGACATTCTCCTTAATCTTCATTTTCATCCTTTTACTTAAATTTTTAACATTACCTTGAAATGACTCAGGATGTTTGAGAGTGGTTCCGGCCTCATTGGATTTCATATGGAGAAAGTAGAATTTTAGATTTCATTCAAAATCCAGCAGACTTATCAGTTTTTCAGGATTTCATGATTGGGGGATTGCAATGTTTCCATTGAATTGTCATGGAACTTGTATTTAATCAAGAGCACCAATCCCTCTATGTACCTTGATGTTAGTGACATTGGTTGTCGAACTCCTCCAGGATTCGTTCCCAAACCGGGAGCTTCTGAAAATGTCGCTCCCGCTCCCTGCTTTCGCTCCCACTCCCAAGTAACACTGAGCCAGATGATGTTGGCAAATCTAGTAGTAGCTAGTAGTACTGGTCATAGACTTTTGTTGTAGAGGCCATTTCTAGCCTCCTTGGTTGTGTGTTTTTGTTTTCATCTCTATGTCATCATCGTGTATGTATTGGACAGTGCACTGGGTGCCATTTTGATATAATGGATATATTCATGAGCCTACTTTGATCATATGTTGTCTTCTATCTATATTCTAATGTTGTGTGTTTGGAAACATGAATGAAAATCTTTAAAATTATGTGTTTTTATAAAAAATAAATATTTAATGTATTTTTTACAATAACCGAGTCATTAAAATCGAGCCGGCCGAGTCGATACCGAGTCGGAGTCGAGTCGAGTCGACCCTCGGCCGAGTCGGAGTCGGAGTCGAAGTTTTAAAACATTGCACGTGATTGGTAAATACTTGGTTGTAGGTATTTGTTATAGCAGCAAAGATCATGGTTAGTAACTAGTTGCAGGAGCAAAGTGCATGCAGACTGGGACGGTGTTACAGAATGTGTTAGCTTGAATGGCATGTAGATAATGTAATGCATCTGTGTGAATATGATAATTATAAGTATGATAAATGTTAATATAACATGAGATTTTTTCTAACTGGCCCTTTGAAATTAGAAAACAAGCTTATGCATGTGATAATTGGTGCCCTGGTCTATGATACGTGGTTGATGATTATCTTAAGGATGTTTGACAGCTGTAGGATTACATAGTTGGCCTGACATGGGAAGATGACAACTGGCATGTGTTGTTAATTTATTTTGTGCACTAACATCCGAGTGTATGTGGCAGCACATAGTAGGACTTAGTGGCAGTGAATGGAAACATTAAACGTGGCATGGTGCCCCAAGATATGGACCAAGCACATCAAGAACAAGGAAGAGGGACATCCCGTGAAGGGAAAATAACCTTTAGGAATTATGAGGTTAAGCTCAAAGACTTGGAAGATGAGCTAAAGATCTGCAGAACAAAACTCAGAAAACTCACTACGAAATAACAAGAACTGGCTGAGTGGAATGATGAGTTGCAAAAGTGCTGAGGGAAATGTAATACCAAGTTGAACCCGTTACTACTCAAACCACCGAGGGACTTAAAAGGGGTTCTTAAGAGGGCAACATCTAAGTGAAGGGCAACGGTGGAGGCTTAGCCCACTGTCACCACAGTTAAGTCACCCTGCTCGTTATGGAATTTCACTGATTGGAGGAGTCCCGGTAGCGTAGGGATCACCTGTAAAGTATATGTCAATGGATAGGTGGAAAGGGACCTTGGAAACCCTTTCCCATGGACGGAGTGAAGAATGCAACTTGCTTGCTCTTTAAGCAAGGGAGTTGGTCCTCCGGGGGTAAGGGGTGAGGATTGGAGGGTTGAGGGAGAAGGAATAGGTTTATTGACGAGGTTCTCAATCCTTATAATTGTTGGGAAACTTGGATTCCCAAATGGTCCTTGAGAAATAATCTTTATTGAAAAGTGGGACCGCACGGGGCTAGGTTGGCCCAACCCAGGCTCGGGGATGATGTTCCTATCCTGGAGAAGGTGAAGGGAAAGGACCAAACAAGAATATTTACTTCAAAAGGTTGAATGTATCATGTTGAGGTCTAGCCTTGGGGATGCCTAGAAAAATTTGATCCTAGAGCTAGGGCTTGGGATTCCCAGAGATTCCACTGTTAGAATTGCCTCAAATTTGGAGGAGAGGGAGGGGACCCATCAATGATGTAGCTTGTAGGAGATCGAAGTTTGTCCTTGGTCAATTCCTGGGAAATTGATGCCCTAGGTGACCTTTGAGGGCTAGACCTAGGAAAAAGTGGTAAAAGGTGAAAAAGGTGATTGAGATGACCACCCTTTTTAGGGATAATTGCCTAATTCACTTGGGGATATGGAGTCAAGGATGATGATGAGTAAGAACTTGGTTTCTTTGTCAAGGAGGCTCGAAAATTCGTCTTCATCCAATGTTGAGAGAAAGAAAAGAAAAGTGACCTTCAAGCATTTATACTTCAAAGCAAATGATGCAAGCTTATCGAGACAATTAATCTCTAGGACATTTCATTCATATAACACTGGCCCATACATTAAATTAGCTATAACATGCTTAATTCCACATTTCAATTATGCAGCAACTAGCCCTAATTTTAGCAGTATGTAGCAACAAGAATAACAACATTAAAATTTGCTTACAACATTATAGAGTACATCCAACTGGCATTTCGTTTGCAAGACAAAGCTCGAAGACAAGAAAATATCCCAAATCCATACATCAAAATTCATCCATCTCCAAAAATATCCTCTAAGGAAAAAAATGTGAAGTTCTCTATGATTAGAGAGATCACAAGTCAAGTGATGATCCAAATGAATGTATCTGACACTAATATATAGCCTCCTAAGGAGTTCGAATTATCCTATGGGCCTACATTAGCTCCTAATGATAAAATAATGTGCAAATAAAACCCCTATTGGTGACAAGCCCACAAAACTAGCTCACAAGTGGAAAAATAAGCCAAACAAGGGGCCAAATAATAATATGTACATGTCGTGGGGCCCTCCAAAGGTCTAATAATGTCCTGAACTGCCATTTCTAGGAATAAATTCCTCGGAATATGATGGACAAGGGGGTGGCCCCTTGTTCTCCAAGTAGTAGACCTGGGGTGCTCCTAGTGGGTCTGAGGGCACATAAATGACCCCATGGGTCTCCATATGAATAGAAGGTTCCTGTAGATCCTCTGCAAGGGTCCGAGTGGTGGAATGAATGTTGCCATGACGTCGTACAAGTCTTGGGACACCTGCTAAGAGTGTGGGGCTCCTGTGGGGGCCTGCCGGGCATAATGTACCAAGCATATCATCATTATCCCAAAAGTGGATCGTTAGTAGTCTTTGAGCATTGATGAAGATCTGTTGAGTGCTGTCTGCTACTGTGGAGGCCAATGGCTCTCTATGCACACCCTATATGTGCCAATGTAGACCTCTGGGGGTTAGGGTCCTGTATAGGGAGACCAAAACCAAATGGAAACCACCTGTAATCCTGCATAAGATCCATTGTGTCCCCGAGGTTTCCAGTGCAGCCAATCATTAAAATAATCGTGTAAAAGAGTTTGTGAACCATGGATAACAAAGTGGGCACTTCATAATGGCATGCCTTTTCGTAGTGGACTTTGGCATGTGCTAGTGCTTCCAAGCTCCAAAGTGGGTTAACCAAATACCATATTTGGTGGTTTCAACCCTTAAAGGGGGTTAACCAAGTACCTTATTAGGTGGTTTCAACCCTTAAAGGGGATAGTATGTCCAAGGTACATCCCTCTAATGGGGGTGGCAAGTGAGAAACAAGTGGGACGGAGTAGGGAATGAGAGGGGCAATTTTGGGCCACGTATTGGGCCATAGGGGTAGGTAGATAAGGGGAAGCCCACACCTGGGTATGTAATGTGTAGGAGGGAGTAATCGTGGTATATGAGGTGCCCCGACCTTGATTTTTCCACCCTTGTTTATATGCCTTTTGGCTTTTATGAATTTTCTTTAATTAACTGCTTGGGTCTGAAAGGACAAGAGCATGTTGTATAAGATATAGCAGTGATTACCCCCTTTTAGGTAGGGCATTCATTGCTCTCTAGGGGGATAATCATGGGTTAATGAATGATAAAGGAGGCTCATCTAGGGTCTATGGAACCAGGGCGATGACCATGGATTGGGGTAGAGCTCATGTATTGGCTTTTGCCCATGTGCTAATTATTTTGCCCCGACCATCTTTTGCATTTTGTGGTACAATTCCCTGTTAAATGTGGCCAATTATGCTTTTTTCTTTTTTCTTTTAGTTGCTTCAACCTCCGGGGCATCATTCCAGGCTTGACCAAAGTGGGGGCAAGGCTGTAGGGAGGTTGGACCTATGTGGATCCAGAATGGAAATGTGGGCCCAGGTGGGAGAAAGGATGGATGGGGTATAGTGAGTGGAAAGGGAGTGATATATGCAGATAAAGGAGCGGGACCACGCACCCAAAGTCGGGGTTTCCCAAGTAGTACCACCCTAGAACCAAATGGTCAATAAAGGAGATCCCACAGGACTAAGATCCAAGGGTAACATCCAAAAGAGATCAAGGGGACAAGAGCACAAACTAAGCCCACCCTTTCTGCCAAATCCCCCCATCAATCCATACCTAGAAGTATCCATGATAAGTAAACCCAATACTCAATTAGCAAATGACAAGATATAACGTTAGATTCGGGAGGCCCACCTTCAAACATACGATCAATATGGGTGGGTGAAGGTTCTAGTGGCAGAGAAATGGCACAACGAGCTAGTAGGAGGCTGCAAGGGGTTGCCGACTAAGGTTCATCATGGAGAAAAATTTCTTCTGGTGATATCACCCACGAAGTGGTGGGTAACATCTGGCTCCAACGGGGACGTGATCTCTCGAAGAAGTGGACGAGGCTTCTCGAACGGGAGGTTATGAGAACTCCAACAATCTCTTAGTCACCGTAGACCTGTTATCTGCACATGTCAAAGATCAAAGCCACGAGGCAACATGTTTTTCACGGTGTCTTATGATCACCCATGCTTAATGTTAGCCCATAAACCAACAAGAAATAAAATATGCAATTTTATTTTTATTTTTTTAACCTAATTGCAATCTAATCTATCATGAGAAACATCATATGTGATTAGTTCTAATGCAAAAATCAGCGTGCAATGCATCCTACTCTACGATGCATATGATATAGTGTCAAGTGCTAGGTATAATCGTAGACCCAATGCAACCAACATGTCAATTGATTAATACAAGAATGCTTGTTTCCATGATTATTTTTGCAATGGACTTGACAATATAAATGGGAAAAATGATGCGAGGAGTTACGGGGGGGGGGGGGAGGTGGGAAAACAAGAGACCCATATTATATAGAAAGGAATCTTAGAAGAAGGGAAAGACATCATTCGAGAAGATTGAATTTGGTCATCTAACCAGGGGATAGAAATGTCAATGATGAAGTACATGATTCTTTGATGAAGAGCCATCACCCTTTAGGTAAGAAGGATTGAATGTCTCAAGCACATTTAGGATGATGTTATTTTTGTCGTTGGGAAAACAGGAAGTGGACTTGTCATTGTATTTGTGGTAAAACCATGATTCGTGGTTCTTCATAGGGGAAAGCAGCGCTACATCAAGACTAGGGGAATGAAGATCATCACAAACATTTATTTCCAGGGCAGGTGCATGACAAGGGAAGGAATGCTAAAAAATGAAGAAAAACCCTTCATCAGTGGCATGGCCTAAGGAAGCATCTTCCTCATTTTTTTTCTATATTAGAGACATCAGAATTTCCCACAATTTTGGAAGGCTCTTCTTTGATTGAATCATCTTGGAACATAAAGAAGAGACCTTTCCAATCACTAGGAAGGGCCTCATGAGGGCCAACATTGTTATTTAGAAGGGGCAGAGCATTCTCTTCTTCCCTAAGCTCATTCTTATGGACTTGAGAAACGATGGGGTCTTCATTTCTATAATTATCGACAACCAAAAAGTCACTCGCAAATTCTTTGTTCATTCGATTATCATGGTTTTCCTCAAAATCCTCCAATTCTTCACTATATATTTGGTGTTGGTTAGGATTCCATTCATTCTCCTCTTTAGATAGGGAGGACTTCTCTTCCTTCATTCGCTCCCGAAGAATTATCTCCAAGGTATTTACTACATAATTTTGATAAAACGCCTCAAGAAGAAGGTCATCGGTAGGACTCTCTTTACTCTTCGTGTTACAATGCCTTTCCGATTGCTCACAATAGTGGGAGAAAATCTCTTGGGAGTTATATTCGGCCATAAGTTTCCTACGAGACTTTTCATATTCCATCATCCATTCTTGCAATGTCTGAGGGTTCTCAGGGTTGAGATCTTCCTCATTAGATAGGGAGGACTTGCTTTCCAATTCTGTCTCCTTTGGCACCAACATTAAAATATGCATCAATAAGAGGCACCTCTTCAAACATAAAACCATATTCAATAACTTCCTCCTCTCGAAGGGCCATATCTAACATTTGGGATATGTCTTCATGAGATTGAAAACTCAGTCCTTTGTGCAACAAGAATTGGGTAGTCAACGTTGGAAGAGAAGGAATGCTTTTAGGTTTACATGACTCAAGCCAATCGGTACTTGGGGCAATGGATATGACAAACAATTCCATTTGGTCACATGGTTGAGTTATATTTTGCTTTGAAAGGTACCTTATGAACCTTACCACGTGGTTGGCTGTGGAAAGTGGATCCTCATTGAACATTGGCATATTCTTAATGGATTTCGATGAAGGATATCTTGGGTTCCCAATATATGCCAATATATGGTGGGAATATATGCGGTCAAAATGTTGCTGGGTCCTGAATGACATTGGAGTCGCTAGGGTGAATGAAATTGCCTTAAGGAATGCTTTCTTCACCCTACAAGAATTGACTTTGAAGTTCAATAAAGAACTAGGGCTTCGTTCTTCCAATGGAGTCGCCAATAATGTTATTTCAATATGTCCTATGGGGAACCAAACACGTTTTGTTTCCCCGACAATGGCGCCATAAATGTTACTGCTCAAACCAGAAAGGGACCTAAAAGGGGTTCCTAAGAAAGCAATTGCTAGGTTAAGGGCAACGGTGGAGGCTTAGCCGACTGTCACTACAGCTAAGTCTCCCTGCTCTTTACGGACTTTCACTGATGGGAGGAGTCTCGGTGGCGTTGGGATCACTTGTAAAGTATATGTCAATGGATACGTGGAAAGTGACCCTGGATACCCTTTTAACCTTTCTTTATATGCCTTTTGCGTTTTATGAATTTTTTTTAGTTAACTGCTCGAGTCTCAAAGGACAAGAGCATGTTGTGTAAGATATAGAAGTGATTACCGCCTTTTACGTAGGGCGGTTCATTGCCCTCAAGGGGTTGGGACAATCATGGGTTCCTGAATGATAAAGGAGGCTCATCTAGGGCCTATGGAACCAGGGTGATGACCATGGATTGGGGTAGAGCTCATGTATTGGCTTTTGCCCATGTGCTAATTATTTTTTCCCAACCATCTTTTTCATTTTTGATACAATTTCCTGTTAAATGTGGCAAATTGTGCTTTCTTCTTTTTCTTTTAGCTACTTCAATCTCCGGGGCATCATTCCAGGCCTAACCCAAAGTGGGGGCAAGGGGATAGGGAGGTTGGCCCTATGTGGACCTAGAATGGAAATGTGGACTTAGGGGAGCGGGACCAAACACCTAAATTTGGGGTTTCCTAAGTAATACCACCCTAGAACCAAATGGCCAATGAAGGAGATCCCACGAGACTAAGATCCAAGGGTAACATCTAAAAGAGATCAAGGGGACAAGAGCACAAACTAAGCCCACTCTTTCCGCCAAATCCCCCCATCAATCCATACCCAGAAGCATCCATGATAAGTAAACCCAATACTCAATTACCAAATGACAAGACATACCTTTAGATTCGGGAGGCCCACCTTCAACATACAATTAATACAGGTGGGTGAGGGACCACATGGATGGCTTAGATGGTAGAGAAATGCCACAAGGAGCTAGTAGGAGGCTGCAAGGGGCTGTTGGCTACTGACCGAGGTTCATCAAGGAGAAAAATTTCTTTTGCGGATATCACTCGTGAAGTGGTGGGTAATAGAACCCTCAAAAGGGGGAATTGTAACAACAGGAGGAGGCCTCGTAAGGTTGAAAAGGAGAAGGTGATATTCTCTTGTTAGTGTTGCAAGGAAGATCATATGAAAAAGGATTGTTCCTGGAAGAAGAAGAAGAAATAAGACAATACTTCCTACGAGCCATAGGGACACAAATCAACAATACAGAACACCGAGGAGGGGTCACTCCCTCCAGCGCCTTGACACATGCATATATATGAATTCCCTAGGAACTTTGGGGAATATGAGACTTGAAGGCCAATTCTAAAAAGAAAAATCATTATGCAATGTATCCTAGCCTAACATGCATATAGTACAAAGTCAAGTGCCTTTAGGAAAGTACTCCTTTAGGAGTTGCCCATTTACTTACCTTCCTTAGTTTCGAAGTGATACGAATTTATCCCTGCAGTGTCAATTATCTTGAAGGGCCCTATCCATAGATTATCCCATTTTTTATGCATATCTGACTTCTCCCTTCTTTTATCCCACAAGAGTACAAGGTCCTTGGGTTTAAATCTTCTAGTTTGTGTGTGTTTGTCAAATGCAGTTTTCATCTTGTCATGGCCACGGGCAACTTGGTCAAGGGCTCTCCTATTTTCATCTCTTTCAATGATTTGCTCAATACAAGATAGTATATCATCTTGTTTTTTGGGGAAGGCTTTTAGGCATTCAAGAATAGGTAGTTGGAGCTCCTCCCTTTCTCTTCTAGAGAGGTTTTTTCCAATCTTGATGATTTGGGGAGAGGTCACAGATCCTAGGTTTAGATCTAGCGTATCAGGGTTTTCTTGGCTAATATTAGTAATGCTAGAGTCGTTCCTGTCAAAGTGCTACACATTGATGACATCCTTCTCTTTTGAGCAAGAACTTTCATGATCTTGCAGGAAGTTATTTATGTCTTGGTCATCTTCAAAAACAGGGCAGTGTTCCTCATAGTTAGGGATGGAAGGTCTATGAATTGTGTCAATGACGCATCTCCCTTTTCTTGCAATATCATGAGGGATAATTGTGGAAGTGGAAGCGGTCACGACCAAGGTGTTGGCCACATCGTTGAAAGATCTGTGAAATGCTCGGAGAGATATATCATCGAACCCTTTGAGCATGTGGGTGACTCTCTCTTTGTAGGGTTTCAATTTCTCATCTTTTGTGTCAAAGGTTTCCCTAAGTTGCGAGACCACTAGATCAGAATCCCCTATTACAATCACTTTTTGAATCCCTCTAGATTTGACTACTTCCAGACCTAACAGAAGGGCCTCATACTTGGCAATGTTATTAGTGCAAGTGAATTGGAGTCTTAATGAAAACAAAAGGTATTTCTTGTATGGGGAAATGATCACAATGCCAACCCCTGACCCAGATTTGGAATGTGCCCCATCAAAGTACATTACCCATAGCCTTGGATGGGGAGGGGTAGGAACATGTTCATTTTTGAAAAGTCTCCATTCTCCAATGTTGTCACTCTCCTCTTTTATGTTACTTTCATATTCTTGGGACGAGGCAATCATAAGGGCAGAGAATTCATGTCTGGGGATCGACGCATAAGAGTTTTCTTTCCATGGGAGATAAATGATAGAGCCATCTTCATTTATGGATAGGTTGAGATTCTTAATCAACTTTTGGGACACAATCATTCCCCATGTTGGGGGTGTTTCTACCACAACTATATTGATGGAGAACCTTTTCTCCGGATATGTGTTAAGGAAGGTCTTTACCCCTTCCATGATCCCACACACCTTAAGCTTGTCAGAGTTCAAAATCATTTTAGAAAAACATTTCCTTGACAACTTGAGTCCTAGCTTTTTCATAATGCTTGAAGGCATGATATTGATAGGGCTACCAGAATTTAGAATGAAATTCCTTAAGGTAAACCCATTCAATCTGAAGGTGATGTAGAATGGGTTGCTTATATCCAAGGTTATCCTTAATGGGACCTTCAAAATAGGGTCAGGGGGCTTCACTTCTAATTTGGAGGAAGGTTGGGGCCAATCATCCTCCTTAAGATCTTCATCATCAGATGAACAATCTTCTTCAACCTGGAGCATGTTGATAGATGTTCACCTCATAGATTGATCAAGGTCAAATATGATATTTTGGGCTTGGATGAGGCTGTTAGGTTGCTTATTTCATGTATCAAAAGCTAACTTTCCTGTGAAGGAATTCATGTATACTGCTAAGGCTATTTCTCTTGGAGGGGTTAAGTTACATGGGAAGGCATGTATGACAGAATTAAACCTGTGATTGAATTCGGCAACGGATTCATCATTCCTTCTTTTGATAGACAAGAAACCCTTGTATAATTGAACCACATCCTTTTCACGGCACCATCTCTTTTCAAATGTTTCAAGCAACTCCTCCCATGAAGATATAGATGTTGCGAGAAGGGAAAAATACCATTCACGGGCCTCTCCTATCAAGCTTAAGGCAAAGGTAGTTATGCGGTTGAACTTATTATAAGATTCCCTTGAGGTGAGGCCCTCAATCCTTAGAAGGTGTTCCTGAGGATCTTCCTCCCCACTAAACGTAGGTATGTCATCATCCTCTGGAAGGGGGGTGAATATGGCCCCAATTACTTTTGAAAAGTCGAAAGGTGCAAAGCTTTTATGCTTATGGATTAGTTTCTTGAGCTTCTTATCATAGAAAGAGACACGAGATTCATGTTCTTCTCTACGATGATAGGTTAGTGTCTCATGGCTTTCCATCTTGAGATGGAGATCATGGAGTCGGCAAAGGAATGTTAAGCAATGTCGTTAATGAATCAATTCCTGAATGATTCACTAGGGAGGCAAACCTGCTTCCTCCCTAGCAACGATGCCAGAAATGTTACCGCTCGAACCAGCAGGGGACCTAAAGGGGTTACTAAGAGGGCAACTGCTAGGTTAAGGGCAACGGTGGAGGCTTAGCCCACTATCACCAAAACTAAGTCTCCCTGCTCTTTACAGACTTTCACCGATGGGAGGAGTCTCGGTAGTGTAGGGATTCACTTATAAAGTATAGGTCAATGGACAGGTGAGAAGTGACCCTGAAAACCCTTTCCCAAGGATGGAGTGAAGAATGGAGCTTGCTTGCTTTTTAAGCAAGGGACTTGGTCCACTAGGGATAAGGGGTGAGGATTGGAGGGTTGAGGGAGAAAATATAGGTTTATGAACAAGTTTCTCAATCCCTATAATCCTTGGGAAACTTGGATTCCCAAATGGTCCTTGACAAATAATCTTTATTGAGAAGTGGGACCACACAGGACCAACTGGACCCAGCCCAGGTTCGGGGATGGAATGTAGCAACCAATGATGTTCCAAGCCTGGACAAGGAGAGGGGAATACTTGCTTCAAAAGGTTGAATTGATCCTATTGAGGTTTAGCCTTGGGGATGCCTAGGCACAATTCGATCCTAGAGCTAGGGCTTGAGATTCCCGGAGATTCTACTGTTAGAATTGCCTCAAATTTGGAGGAGAAGGGGGTGACCCACCAATGCAGTAGCCTATAGGAGATCGAAAATTTTCCTTGGGTCAATTCCAGAGAAATTGATGCCCTAGGTGACCTAAGGGGGCTAGACTTGGGAAAAAAGGGGAAAATGGTGAAAACTTGGTTTCTTGATCACGGAGGCCCAGAAAGTCAACTTCGTTCAATGTTGAAAGTGACCTTCAAGCATTTATACTTAAAAGAAAATGACGCAAGCTTGTCGAGATGAATAAATCTCTAGGACATTTCATTCATATAACATTGGCCCATACATTGAATTAGCTAAAACATGCTCAATTCCACATTTCAATAATGCAACAACATGCCTAATTTTAGCAGTATACAAGAACAAGAATAATAGCATTAAAATTTACTTACAACATTATAGAGTATATCCAACCAGTATTTCATTTGCTCAATAAAGCTCCAATACAAGAGAAATAGCCCAAATCCATATATCAAAATTCATCCATCTCCAAAAATATCCACCAAGGAAAAAAGTGCGAAATTCTCTATGATTAGAGAGATCCCAAGTCATGTGATGATACAAATGAGTGTACCTAACATCAATATATAGCCTCCTAAGGAGTTCGAATTAGCCTATGGGCCTACATGAGCCCCTAATGATAAAATAATGTGCAAATAAAACCCCTATTGGTGACAAGCCCACCAAACTAGCTCATAAGTGTAAAATAAGCCCCACAAGGGGCCAAATAATAATATGTGCATGTCGTAGGGCCCTCTAAAGGCTCAATAATATCCCGAAGTGCCATATTGAGGAATAAATTCCTCAGAATATGATGGACAAGTGGGTGGCCCCTTGTTCTCTAAGTAGTAGACCCGTGGTGCTCCCATTGGGTATGTGGGCATATAGATGACCCCATGGGTCTACATATGAATCCTCTGCAAGGGTCCAAGTGGTGGATAGAATGCTGCCATGACCTCGTACAAGTCTTGGGACACTTGTCAAGAGTGTGGGGCTCCTGTGGGGGCATGCTGGGGATAATGTACCAAGCATATCATCATCAGCCTAAAGGTGGATCACTAGTAATGTTTGAGCATCTATGAAGATCCATGGAGTGTTGTTTGCCGCTGTGGAGGCCCATGGCTCTCTATGTAGACCCTACATGTGCCAATGTAGACCTCTAGGGGTTAGGATCCCATATAGGGAAACTAAACCCAAATGGAAACCACCTATAATCCTGCATAAGATCCAATGCGTCCCTTAGGCTTCCAGTACAACTGATCATTAAAATAATCTGGTAAAAAGCTTACAAATCATGGATAAAAACGTGGACACTTCATAATGGCATGCCCTTCTGTAGTGGGCTTTGGGATGTGCTAGTGTTTCCAAGCTCCAAAGCCAAGTACCTTATTAGGTGGTTTCAACCCTTAAAGGGGATAGTATGTCCAAGGTACATCCCTCTAATAGGGGTGGCAAGTGACAAATAAGTGGAATGGAATAGGGAGTGAGAGGGGCAATCTTGGGCCATATAGTGGGGCATATGGGTAGCTAGATAAGGGGACGCCCAGACCTGGGCATGTAATGTATAGGAGGGAGCAATCGTGGTACATGAGGTGCCCCAACCTTGATTTTTCCACTCTTCTTCATATACCTTTTGCCTTTTATGAATTTTCTTTAATTAACTGCTCGGGGCTCGAAGGACAAGAGCATGATATGTAAGATATAGCAATGATTACCTCCTTTAGGTAGGGCGGTTCATTTCCCTCTAGGGGTTGGGACAATCATGGGTTTCTGAATGATAGATGGGGCTCATCTAGGGCCTATGGAACCAGGGTGATGACCAATGATTGGGGTTGAGCTCATATAATGGCTTTTGCCCATGTGCTAATTATTTTTGTCCTGACCATCTTTTGCATTTTGTGGTACAATTTCCTGTTAAATGTGGCCATTTATGCTTTTCACTTTTTCTTTTAATTGCTTCAACCTCTGGGGTATCATTCTAGGCCTGACCCAAGGTGGGGGCAAGGGGATAGGGAGGCTAGCCCTATGTGGACCCAAAATGGGAATGTGGATGCTGGTGGGAGAAAAGATGAATGGGGGTATAATGAGTGGAAAGGGAGTAATATATGCGGATAAAGGAGTGGGACCACACATCCAAAGTTGGGGTTTCCCAAGTAGTACCACCCTAGAATTGAATGGTCGGTAAAGGAGATTCCACGGGACTAAGATAGTGTAACAACCAAAAGATATCAAGGGGATAGGAGCACAAACTATGCCCACTCTTTCCGCCAAATCCCCCATCAATCCATAACCAGAAGTATTTATGATAAGTAAACCCGACACTCAATTACCAAATGACAAGACATACCTTTAGGTTTAGGAGGCCCACCTTCAAACATACGATCAATACAGGTGGGTGAGGGACTACATGGATGGCTCAGGTGGCAGAGAAATGGCACAACGAGCTAGTAGGAGGCATCAAGAGGTTGCTGGCTGCCGGCTGAGGCTCATCATGGAGAAATATTTCTCCTGGAGATATCACCCACAAAGTGGTGGGTAACAGGGCCAACTATGCCCTACCACATTATGGAAAGGAATCCTTGCATGCCCCAACCTCTGGTGGGTGATGAACTGCCCCACCTTAAGGGGATAATAAATGCTGCCACATGGTACAAAGCATGCTCTTATCTTGGGAGCTTCGAGCAGTAATACAAAAGAAAAATTAATAAAAAGCAATAGACATAAGAGGGGTGGAAAATAAACGGCCAGGGTAACTCATGCATCCACATATGCTCCCTCCTTACATTTATACAACTAGGGTGTGGGTTTCCCTTGTCATAGGTACCCTTGTACAATGGCATGTGGCTTGGAGCCTTCCCTTTGTCCCCACTCTGTTCCATCACTATTTCACAAGACACTTGCCATTTGAAGGTTGTACCTTGGACATGTCATTCCCTTAGGGGTTGAAACCACCTAATGGGGTCCCTTATTAACCAATCCTACCCAGGAAGTGCTGGTTGGTTTTGAAATCTGCGACATTTATCTCACAATTACCTTTTTACTGATTCTCACAAGGTTTTGAAAGTTTATGTGTCCTATTCGTCTGTGCTAGAGCCAACTTTCATCTTCTTTTGCCAAGAAACAACTTTTGTTGATAGTCTCATCCAAAGTGTATATGTCATTGGAGTTTGAGTTCTAGTTGTCACCAATTTGCCGGATTTCTCTCTCCTTATTTCACATTTTTTTGAATCAAAGAGTAGTATGTGTCCTTGATTACACATTTGGCTTACGCTCAACAGACTATGATTCATGTTTTATGTGAGAAGCTTATCTTTTGCTGTAGCATCGTTGCCTCAAAGCTTGATTGTGCGTGTTCTTCCTATAACATTTGCAGATCCGTCATTTCCAAAAGGTACTGTTTCATTCTTTCCTTCTTTCAAAGATATGAATTTGGTTTTGTCTTGGTCATATGTGTTGAGCAACCACTATCAACATACCACACATTCTTCTTGCTTTGAGCTTTTATGGAAAGTGCGCAACTCTCAGTTTTCTTCTTCTTGTCCTTTGGAGGAGCATTTTGATTTTGCTGTGATTCCCTTGGGGGAGCGGTTAACCTGCAATCTTTAGCCAAATGTCCAATTTTTTTTGCATATATGGCATTCTACTTCATTGCTTAAAGATCCAAACCTGTTACAGTTTTGCCTGTAATTCTTTCGAGAATTTTTGGGATAATTGTTCTTGAAAGATTTTCCAAAGTTGCTTCTATTCCTATTATAGGCCTGGCAATTTTCAATTTTATGTCCAAAATTTCCGCAAGAATAACATACACCAAGAAAGATGGTTGGATACTTGAGAGGGGGATACCTTCTTTGTGGTATTGTTCTCCAAGAGCTTTCTTATTGATTTTGTGTCTCTTGAACCTTCTAGTCCTTCCTTCTTGATAGATCCTTTAGCAATTTCTGCATAAGTTTTCTGTCCATCTACCTTTTTTGTCGTGGAGGAACTCTTGCCTTTTGCGAATGTTTCCCTGTAGCCCAATCCTGTCTTGTCATTGCATGGCCTTTGACTGCTGATGAGCGCATCCAATGCTTTGGAGCTATTTGCAAAGTTTTGTTGGACATTTCCTTTTTGTACTTCCTTTCGTAGAGAGACTATCTCTACTTCTGCCTTGTTGCTTTCTTCCAATTCTCTTATGAGTGATTCTTCAATTTTTCTAGCTTCTTCCAACTGCACTTTAAGGCTAATGATGGTCTGCTTTGATTCTTCATTCGTTTTATTAAGGCTTCTAGAGATTTGACGTTTCCTCTTTCAACCTTGAGATCCTTTGTGATAGCCCCAACCCGAGTTCTTTATGGAAATGCAATATAACTATAATTAAAATGGGCGAGTCAAAAAGGACACAGATTCCAAAGCTGAGGAGGTTACTTGCTTGGGATGTAAAGGTTTCCTTTTGAGGAAAATATGGATTGTTGTTGACAACCATTAAAGGTTGGCTGGTGTGCCTTTAGAAAAACTGGTCTTCTGAATTAAATTTGGCTGCAAGGAAGTATGCAGGCCCATGTGATCAGAGAGGGACTTGCAAGGCAAAAAGGAGAGGAATTAATGAAGCTAGGAGACTTCACAACAACGTTGACCTATTTAGAGTTTCATCTATGGGAACACGAATTCAGTTGAACATGAGGGGGCATGGAGGAGGATTCAAACATTCATCCATTCAAGATACAAAGTAGGGAAAAGAGGAGCATTCACTTGGGGAACACTGATTCCTTCACGCAGGATTCAATATCCATTGGAGCATTACTCAACATAGAGAAAAGCTGAAGAGAAGTGAAGAAGAATGGCTCTTAGGTTCCCCGTTTGCTGTGCGCTGAGATAGTGATCTTTGAAACCTTGGACAACTTGGGAAGAGACCATCCCCTGAGACAACATCTGTGGAAGCCGCCCTTGAAGTTTCCTTGGTCTCCTTGTTTTGCAGTGGATTATGGACCAAGATTACTTGGGAGCGGTAGCGGGGAGCAACATTTTCAAAAGCTCTCGGTTCAGGAGCGAATTTTTATATAATATATATTTTTATATATTTTGATGCATATATGTCAACAAAAACATGTAGAATGATGAATTTAGATATAAAAAACATAAAAACATATATTGAACCATATAACATCAATCATCTAGAAGTTATAATCTTCATCAACCACGTCCACAAGTTAGTAACATGCAACATATCGAGTCTCATGATTCATCAATCTTAAAGTTTCAAGCTTTCAAAATTCAATACATAACATTTATGATCATTGATCACCAAAATTATATAAAAATTCTAACATGAAATGAAATGTTATAAAATGAAATGAAATGAAACAACTTTCAACTTTCAGTGTTCAGAAGCATCATATTCATAATTCATTATCAATGAGTTATAATTGCCAACTAGGGCCAAACTCCATGTGGGTCATATTATTTATGGCAGCTGATATTTTTATTGGATCCCTCTCATTGAGAGGTGTAGGATTGATCTAAAGATCATCTGATTCCGATAAGTATTTATGAAGTTATGAATTTATTTATGTTGTGGACAAATTGTTAAGTTGGCTAGCAACTTATGTAGGCTCAGAAGCCCAAGAGTCATGTCTATTCAACCTCTACGTGTTAGCATAAATAGAAGAGGACTTCAAGTCATTTCTACACACACTTGGATCTCTTCCTCGCTCTACTTGTCTTTGGGTTTTAGTAGGAGGAGAGATTCTAAGGAAAAGCCGGAAAAGCTTGAAAAGCCGGAACTGCCAGAAAAGCTGGAAAGGGTGAAGCTGGAAAAGCCGGAACTGCCAGAAAAACCGGCACTGCCGGAAAAGCCGGAAATGCCGGAAAAACCGGAACTGCCGGAAAAGCTGGAATAGCCGGAACTGTCGGAAAAGCCGGAAATGTCGGAACTGCCGGAAAAGCCGGAACTGCTGGAAAAGCCAAAACTACCGGGAACTACCGAAACAGCCGGAGCATTTGTCTTCGAAGGAAGGCAACATGATGTATGAGATCATGGGCAGCATAATAAGCAGCATGATGATATGAGCATGGGCAGCATAATGATGCATGATGATATGAGTATGGGCAATATGATGTATGAGATCATGGGAAGCATAATAAGCAGCACAATGATATGAGCATGGGCAGCATAATGATGCATGATGATATGAGCATGGGTAGCATAATGATGAATGAGATCATGAGGCATGGGCAGCTTGATGATGAATAAGACCATGGAAGATGCAGCATGATGAGCAGCATGAAGATGAGAGTAGCGCAGTCATCAAGGTTCAACAAATGTGATAGTACAACAAGGTGTCACACAGTAATGTGTAGCAAATAGATGAGATGCAACACTATGATAGGTGAACGAGTCACCTTAGAGAATCAGTTGAAGCAATATGTCTTCAACTGATCTCATGCCGATATCAAAAGTCAAAGTGATTGACTTCTATTGTAAATGTACTATCTCTCTCACTTTCTCTGCTGAACTTTGAAGAATATAAAAGAAGAATTGATCAAGGGTTCCCCACATTGTGGGGTTTGTCCCTTGCTAGCACCACATCTTGTGTCCTCTTGTCTTGGCTTGTCTTCTGCGATTTATATTTATGTTCTATCTATAGTTTACTTTATGCTGATGTGATTGCTAATGTGGAAAAGAAATTGAAATAAATTGCTCTAGCATAGAACATACCTAAAATTAACATGGGATCGGAGCTGAGGTGAAGACAATGCCCAAGCAAGAGTGAAAGAGCAATCACCAAAGACAATAGGGACAAGACAAAAGGATCAATGAGTTCCACATCTCTCTTCTAAGTTCGCTAAGGGTGAAGTGGAAGCAGAGAATATTATCAGAATGGCACAACGGAAGATCACTTCATTGGGAAGTTTAGATCTAAGTGTGGAAGGAAAGGTAGATGCCTTGGTTGCAATAAGTTCGGCCATCATGCAAAGGAGTGTCCGAATAGTAGAGACACATCTCTTGATGAAGATAACAATCATTCCAGGGACATCTTCAATGATCAGAGGAATGATAATTAATGCAGGTCATCAAGGAAATGGTCTACTCTTCAGAGAAAGCAAGGAACCCCAGAATCTCTTTTATGTACTTGATCGCAAGAAGAACCTGGTGTCCATCTCGGAAATGGAAGTTTAAGGTTTCAGGGTGGTACTCATCAATGGAAAGGTACGTGTTTGAAAATAGATTTTTCAAATATGTTTTAGAGTTTAGGGTTGTATCAAGTCCACTGGGGACCATGTCCATTGACTCAGCATCGGAGGTCTGTGAGTCAGAGGGTGACCGGGATGCCTGAATTCAAAAAGAGCATGAAGGTACATGTCTGAGATGTACCGAAGGAAAATCTTACATGGGGACCATACCCCTCATGTAGCAAGTCCACAGGTTTGGAACAAGCCGTGGAGTTTGAGATTCATGAACGGGAATCTCATGTATACAGGTGGAAGAAAGCCCTCTATGGCTTGAAGCAAAACACCCCGGGCATAGTATGAGAGGATTGATAGCTGTTTGATGAAGCTGAGATTCACTAGGAGTGAAACCGATCCAAACCATTACCCGAAGGTTGTGGATGATAGACCTCTCATACTGGCACCTCATAAGGATGACCTATTTCTGACAGGTGCAGACCCTCTCATTTGCAGAAGTAAGAGGGAGTTGGATTCTGAATGTGGAATGATAAACTACAAGCCTGTGACTACCTCGAGGATATTAACTTTCAGAAGTTATATAATAGTGATGTCGGACTAGATTTGGGAAATGCCTCTGAGTTTCATAAACTCAATCACGTTGATGTTCTTGGTGAACTCCGGACATATGTTTTGCAGTTAGCATGGTGAGCTCATATTTGGTTGAGCCTCACTAGATTGGTGCCAAGAATCCTCTGAGATATCTTCGGGGCACAATCTCTCATGGATTGAGATACACTGCCAGAAATATGAAAACTGCATGATTATTCGAATGCTGACTGGGCAGGCAGTGTGGAGGATCACTAGAGCACTTCTCAGTGCTGGTTCTCTTTGGATTCTGCTTCGATATCATGGATGAGCAGGAAGCAGAAATCGGTTGTTATAAGTACCGCGAGATTGGATACATAACTACGAGTATGACCTCGTATGAAGTTGCCTGGTTGTGGAAACTCTTCAGTGAGTACACATGATGAATACCACTGTGATTCTCTGTGACAACCAGAGGTGGGATTTGATTATTGAGGAATCCCATATTCAATGATTGCTCCAGCAGATAGACATCAGATAATGCCTTCTCTGGGATATGGTAAGTCGATGAGCAAGGAGGCTCCATCGCACTGAGATGATGTACAGGTCGCTACACTTTGTCAGAGCCCCGGGGAAAGATCAAATTTGTGATTTTCTCGAACGACTTGGAGTCGTCGAGAGACCCTTGTAAAAGGGTCCTGCATGTTGCATACATTGAGCTCTGGGAGCTCTGGGGGCTTGCGGTTCTTACTGGAGCAACATACGACCACAGGGTGACTCACCCTCCCCTGGTGGTGCACACTGGGACAAGATGATTCGCTCTCCTGTGGACAAGATGATTCGCTCTCTTGTGGGACAGGATGATTCGCTCTCTTGTGGGACAGGATGATTCGCTCTCCTGTGGACAAGATGATTCGCTCTCTTGTGGGACAAGATGATTTGCTCTCCTGTGGACAGGATGATTCGCTCTCCTGTGAACAAGATGATTCGCTCTCTTGTGGGACAAGATGATTCGCTCTCTTGTGGGATAGGATGATTCGCTCTCCTGTGAGGTCTGGATGATGTGTTCTCCATGACGATTGTGTAGCAAGATGATTAATTCTCATGTGAGGTCTGGATGATGTGTTCTCCATGACGATTGTGTAGGAGGATGATTAGTTCTCCTGTGAGGTCTAGATGATGTGTTCTCCATGACGATTGTGTAGCAGGATGATTAGTTCTCCTGTGAGGCCTGGATGATGTGTTCTTCATGGCGATTGTGTAGCAGGATGATTAGTTCTCCTGTCGAGGCATCCTACTCATGTAGTCTGGGACTCATGGGAAGTACCTCTCATCTGGTCAATGAGCAGGGAAATGAGGATAGGGACCATAGTAGTACCGATGGACGCATCGCTGTATCTACCGTACTCCCTATGCTAGGATGACCTTCATTGATCTGGGATCAATGATACTAGTCTGGGACTAGTGGTAGGAGTTGTACCCACTATGACACTGACTTCGGGTCGGTTGAGGACTGGTCTGGGACCAGTGGTACATACTGTGAGACTGACTTCGAGTCAGTAGAGTACTGGTCTTGGACCAGTGGTAGGAGTTGTACCTACTATGACACTGACTTCGGGTTGGTTGAGGACTGGTCTGGGATCAGTGGTACACACTCTAAGACTGACTTTGTGTTAGTGGAGAATGGTATGATACATTCTCGATCAATTTTCTTCTTCATGGTTTAGCAAAGCTAAGTTGAGTAGAGCAGAGCCAGCAGAGTTGAGCAGAGTCAGCAGAGCTGAGCAGAGCAGAGCAGAGCCAGCGGAGCTAGTAGAGCTGAGCAGAGCCAACAGAGCTGTGCAGAGCAGAGCAGAGCCAGCAGAGCAGAGCAGAGCTAGCAGAGCTGAGCAGAGTTGAGCAGAGAAAAGCAGAGCAGTGCAGGGCACTGATGGTAGAGATAGTATAGTTGGACATATGGATCAGCGGATGGAGTTCTCCCTAGTTGAGAGGGAGTGTTAAAATTGGCAACTAGGGATAAACTCCATGTGGGTCATATTATTTATGGCAGTTGATTTTTTATTGGATCCCTCTCATTGAGAGGTGTAGGATTGATCTAAAGATCATCCGATTCCGATAAGTATTTGTGAAGTTATGAATCTATTTATGTTGTGGACAAATTGTTAAGTCGGCCAACAACTTATGTAGGCTCAGAAGCCCAATAGTCATGTCTACTCAACCTCTACGTTTTGGTATAAATAGAAGAGGACTTCAAGTCATTTCTACACACACTTGGATCTCTTCCTCTCTCTACTTGTCTTTGGGTTTTAGCAGGAGGAGAGATTCTAAGGAAAAGCCGGAAAAGCCAAAAAAGCTGGAAATGTCGGAAATGCCAGAAAGGGTGGAAGTCGGAAAAGTTGGAATTGCCGGAAATGCTGGAACTGCTGGAAAAGCTAGAAAAGGCGTAAAAGTCTTAACTGCCGGAAAAGCCAGAAACGTCGGAAACGCCAAAAAAGCCGGAACTGTCGGAACTGTCGGAAAAGCCGGAAATGCCGGAACTGTCGGAACTGTCGGAAAAGCCGGAAATGCCGGAACTGCCGGAAAAAAGCCGGAACTGCCGAAAAAGCCGGAACTACCAGGAACTGCCGAAACAGCCGGAGCATCTGTCTTCGAAGGAAGGCAACATGATGTATGAGATCATGGGCAGCATAATAAGCAGCATGATGATATGAGCATGGGCAACATAATGATGCATGATGATATGAGTATGGGCAACATGATGTATGAGATCATGGGAAGCAGAATAAGCAGCATGATGATATGAGCATGGGCAGCATAATGATGCATGATGATATGAGCATGGGCAACATAATGATGAATGAGATCATGAGCATGGGCAGCTTGATGATGAATAAGACCATGGAAGATGCAGCATGAAGATGAGAGTAGCTCAGTCATCAAGGTTCAACACATGTGACAGTACAGCAAGGTGTCACACGGTAATGTGCAACAAATAGACGAGATGCAACACTATGATAGGTGAACGAGTCACCTTAGAGAATCAGTTGAAGCAATATGTCTTCAACTGTTCTCATGCCGATATCAAAAGTCAAAGTGATTGACTTCTATTGTAAATGTACTATCTCTCTCACTTTCTCTGCTGAACTTTGAAGAACATAAAAGAAGAATTGATCAAGGGTTTCCCCACATTGTGGGGTTTGTCCCTGGATAGCGCCACATCTTGTGTCCTCTTGTCTTGGCTTGTCTTCTGCGATTTATATTTATGTTCTATCTACAGTTTACTTTATGCTGATGTGATTGCTAATGTGGAAAAGAAATTGAAATAAATTGCTCTAGCATAGAACATACCTAAAATTAACAACTTCAAACTTCAAACTTAAATTGTCACATATTGTTTACAAAAAATACATAATAAATATGAAAGGGTTAACAGTTATAAAAACTGCTAGAAACTAGAAAAGACAAGTATTATCTATTGCTAATGCTTAGGCCTCTTGCCATCATGAGAAATGTCTAATTTCTGAGCAGGTCGTGGTGGTCTTCTAGGAGTCTCCTCCTGCATAGTCACACAACTAGAACTAGAAGGCAGATGCCCTCCACCTGAGGATGTAATTGGAGACGGTGACAACAAAGGAACAATTGTTGGAACTCGGGCACTGCTACTAGATGGTGGGGGTGGCATGGCTGCTGTTGCTTCATCATTATCTTTCAAATGTTCTGCTTCCAATTCTTCTATTTGTATAATGCCATCCTCCAAATTATCGCCCTCTAGGTTGTTGTCTTAAGTTTTATATGATGTATCCTCATAAACCTGATCACAGTAATGACTCAACAACCTCAAGTCGTAGTGCACATAAACCAAGCTTTCTGCCTAGCTTTCATTGAGTTTGTTTCTTCTCACATTATGGATGAAGCTGTAGGTTCTCCAACATCTCTCTGCAGAAGAAGTATTTATAAGCTGTGAGAGCACTTTTTTTGCCAATTTTGTTCGAAGTCTCTGGCCGCCGTATGCTTCCCACCATGTGAGACCATCAAATCTGTCTCTATATTCCATTGCATCTAAAGAACCAAACAAATCAGTGCACCTGAAGTATCTGCCTAATTCAAGACGCAGATTAGCACACTCCTCCTTGTAAGGGACCAACTTGTCTAATGCTTCCATACCTCTGGATCTGTGAGTGGAGACAACGCGACAACTCACCCCTGAGGTTGAAAGAAAAAATAAGTCCGGCATGTTAAAACAGGGAAATCTGCAGCAAAGTGAGGGATGATGTGGGCCGGGACAAAGTGGCATCCACGTTGCCCGGACTGCAACAAAATTGGTGCAGGGTTGGCCGTAAGACAACTCAACTGCTGGGCCTTCCTCGAAGTTAAATACAAGCGTAAATGTTTGGCGAGATGACGTAAGTCGGGCCCTGATGGCAGACGCGTGGCTCGACAACCATGTTACTAGCAAGGGGAAGACCCACCTGACAGGTTAGCTCGTTGATCAAACCCGAAGCATTCCCAAGATCAAGTTCGGGAGGGAGTGGGGTGAGTCAGAGAAGGATTATATGTCAATGCCATAGTTGGCACCAATCTGGAACAAGAGTCATGTGAGGGTGTGGCCCACTGACCCACGTGTCCCAGAGGGTTGCCCCCGGAAGTGTATAAGGAGAACAGGCTAGGAGCCATCGGAAAGATGGGATCGGGATGATGTGTCCCAGTGGTCCCATCCCTGTGAAAAAGGGAGTAGTCGCACGAGGGTTGTCGAGGTGAAGGGACAAAGATGACGTGTCCTGGTGGTCTCCACCTTGGTGGTATAAAAGGGAGGGTAGTTGGGGTGGTTCTCGGATGGTTCAACGAGGGGTGATGTGGCATTGCGACTTTGTGAACCAACCAGAAGCAAGGAGGTGCAGAGGTGTGGCCCACCACACGACGTGTCCCAGAGGTCCTATCCCGGAGACATGAAGAGGAGCAGACTTGGGAAGCGTAGGGTTGAAGTGGTTGATGCACAAGTGTTATCGGACCAGGGCCCCACCTCAATTGGATGACAAACGTCGTCGGAGATCCGACGACGGGAGTGGTCTGCGACAACCCTCCCGACGATGTCAGTGGAAAAAGGGTGGGGGGTGGCACAATTAACGTGAGCCGTCAGATGTGTGGAGTCGCTATGGACCAACGGATGGGGGCATTAAAACCCACAACAGAAATAGCGGTTGCACTAGGTACCCTCCCCTTAACGATTAGGGACAATGACCCGTCGCAATTCACTTGCTGAACGTCGATTACTCTGCCCTTATCGTGACTGTTGGTTTGGATGGTGCTGGTGGGGACCGTTGGAGTAGGCTTGTGTCACAAGTTTTCATTGGCCCGGGGGGGTTAATGAACGGTGGGACCCGTCGACTGGAGATGCGCGACATATAATATGCATGGCATATCTCCATTGACCACTATATATATATATGTATATATAGGTCAAGGTTGGGAGATCTCTGACGAAGAGTTGAGGATGGAAGAAGACTCATCCGAACCATAGAATGAGAATTTAAAATGAATAAAGTACAAAAAAGTAAAAAATAATAATAATACTAATAATCCCATCCTTCTCATAATACAAGAGGAGTTGGATTAGTAGTAACAACCCATGCCATTGGGCTAGGTGGGGTAAGGTTGTTACAGGTGGTATCAGAGCATCTAGGTTCAACACCTGGACTGGATGGGTTCTATCATGAGCAAGTAGCAATAGAGTTCCCAAAAAGGGGTTTCGTAATGATCTCTAGAAAATTAGCTAAGCTAATGTTTAGGTGTTAAAAGCCGGTCTAAAATTGGTTTACTGCATGGATCCCTGGTTTTGGGATGGAGCTCAAAGGCGTTGATGTGAGTAGGATGGTATCTTGCTCAAGGCATTGATTGGAATTGTACCTTAACTACAATAATGTTTGGCGTGCTATTGTGATAAATGCCTTGGTAATGCATGTGATTGCTAGTTGGCATCAACAAGGTTGTTTTCATGTGTTGGTTGCCATGTTTTTCCTTGTAAGCACTTGTTCTTGTGGTTAATGCCTTGTTTGTTTAAAGAATGAGGTTGATAATAGTTAGGGCCGAGTTTTAATTCCTGTAAGACATGATTAATGCATTGACGTGGTGCTCTAGTTATGTGTCATGGTTGAGTATATGATTGTTTTAGTTTATCATCACTGTTGGTCATATGGTGAGCCTTTGCATGCTTGGGAGAATATGTACGTGACTATTAATGTGATGCAAGGAACCCTGGGAAAACACCCTGTGATTGCTTTCATTATGTATATTTTATTAAATTTTGTATCTATGTTTATGCTAGCTAATTGGGGTGTGAGAGTTTCATGGCTTGGTTGGCATATGGCAAGAACCCCAGTGGAGGTTGACTATTTCTATATGATGAAATGGTTATTATGTTTATTAGGGGTGTCTTTTCATTGGTGGTTAATGCTTTCTTGTGATACTGGAACCAAATGAACTCAAAGGTAGGGGTTTGGTGTGGACCATGTAGATGTAGTATTTGGAGCTTGCTAGAGAATGATGTGCTTGATGATCGTTGCTTATGTTGGTTTCTTACGTGTGCAAGTGAATGTTCGGTGTAGCATTCGGATGGATGGATTATGTGATTGCACACATACCCAACATGCATTCGTGAATATGGTCATTGTTGATTATAAGATGGTAGGTGTTCATGTGGAAGATTGTTTCTTTTGTACCTGTAAAGACATGATTGTAAACAAGTCGGTATATGTATATATATGTGCATACAACTACTGATTTTTAAACATTATGCTAGCATGTAAAATGCACACATCAGGTCATAGACTTTGAGACATGTGACTAACGTTTAAATTGAGATGTGTGCATGTGAATGCTTGCATGATCCTGTGATTGCTTGTGTTGGATAACATGGTTGCTACTATTGACCTATATATATATATATATATATATATATATGCAAATTGGATAGGAACATCCAATGGCCCGTATATGATATAGTGCCTTAAGAGATTAGAGGTATGATGTTGCCCAACTTTTAGGGAGCCAAGTGATTGATAAATACTTGGTTGCAGGTATTTGTTATAGCAACAAATATCATGGTTAGTTACTGAATAGTTGCAATAGCGACAATGTTACGAGATGTGTTAACTTGAATTGCATGTAGGTCCAATAATGCATTTGTTTGAATATGACAATTATAAGTATGATAAATGTTAAGATAACATGAGATTAGAGGTATGATGTTGTGCAACTTTTAGGGAGCCATGTGATTGATAAATACTTGGTTGTAGGTATTTGTTATAGCAACAAAGATCATGGTTAGTTACTGACTAGTTGCAGGAGCGAGCATGTTACGAAATGTGTTAACTTGAATTGCATGCAGGTCCAATAATGCATTTGTGTGAATATGAAATTATAAGCATGATAAATGTTAGGATAACTTGAGATTTTTTCTAACTGACCCTTTGATGTTGTAGATGCCATATATACCGTTGACCTTGATAAGAGGGCTGAATTCTTCATGTGTTCAAAAGTTGATTAAAACAATAGTATGGCCTCAGAAGAGAGGTTGATATTAACTAGTGTTATTATTATTGGTGCCTTGGTCTATGATACGTGCTTGATGATGATATTAAGGATGTGTTACAACTGCAGGATTACATACTTGGCCTAACATGTTAAGATGACAACTGGCATATGTGTTGTTAATTTATTTTGTGCACTAACATCCGAGTGTATGTGGCAGCACATAGTAGGACTCGGTCGCAGTGAAAAAACAGGTATCGTGGCATGGTGCAACAGGATATGGACCAAGCCCATCAAGAACGAGGAAGAGGGACATCCCTCCAAGGGAAAAGAACCTTCAGGAATTTGGAGGTTAAGCTCAAAGACTTGGAAGATGAGCTAAAGATCTGCAGAGAAGAACTGAGAAAACTCACCAGGAAACAACAAGAACTCGCTGAGTAGAATGATGAGTTGCAAAAGCGGTTGAGGGAGATGAAATGCCAAGATGAACCCTCAAAAAGGAGGAATGGTAACAACAGGGAGAGGCCTTGTAAGGATGAAAAGGAGAATGGGATATTCTCCTATTGGTGCTGCGGGGAAGAGCATCTTAAAAAGGATTGTTCCCGCAAGAAGAAGAAGAAAGAAGACAATAATTCCTATGAGCCACAAGGACACGAATCGACAATACAAAACATCGAGAAGGAGGGGGCACTTCCTCAAACTCCTTGACACACATCTATATATATATATATGTGCTGAATATATTCCCTGGGAACTCTGGAGAATATCAGACTAAAAGGTTGTTGCTGGCCTTGTGGAGAAGCCTTGAATTGGTTTGGTTTATGAATATGCATGTGTACATGTATACATAAGTGCGCTTGTGTGATGGCTAGAAGTGCCAGGAATGTTGAACTCATGGGGATAGAAACTGATTTGGAAACTGTTGTTTCAAATGAGTGTGTTCATTGCATGAGCAGAAGAGGTTTCCTTACCTTGATTTTGTTTGATATTGTGTGAATATTGGTTATATTATGTCGATGATTAAATGAGTATATGCAATGCCATTGTGTTTGACAAGTTATTGTTAGGAATCATTCTTGTGGAAGGGTAATTGGTTACGCATTAATTATGCTTATAAAAAAAATTTGACGAATGTATTAATGGCATGTTTGGGATGTCATAATAAGGTCATCCAATGAGATTCCCTGTTTTGTGAGGAATCCGATGAGTGTATTAACTTCCATCTAGAATCCTTGGTCAAAGTATTGAACCTAACTGTCACTGAAGGTGGTGCCTTGGTGCTAATAAACCACTTGGAAGACTGGTTTGGACAGTGGTATAATAACCATGAGAATGGCAAAAGGGAAGTCTGCCGACCTTGACTCGATATACATATAAATCTGTGATATGTCCAAGATCATGCCAATTGTTCTATGCAATATGAACACGCTGTTTTGTTTGACATAGTTTTGTCAGGGGCCCTTCTTGTGGAAGATTGATTGGTTAAACTTGTTCAATGCAGATGTGAATGGCATGACAGGTTCTTGTTTAATAAAGGATTAAGGGGGCAAGGATGGCACTGGTTGATCTATTATTTTAACAACATGTGAATATGATTCATGAATTATGACGATGCTATGTCATGAACTGTAAATACTGCAGAGTATATTAGAAAAAGATATTAGCAGAACAAAGCAATGTGATCTACAACATGTGGAAAAGACACTAGAGGCAGTGTTGCCTAGTGTATGTGGACGGAGACAGCGTGGTCTCTGGGTTTGACAACAATGTTGTGCACGTCATACTGTGTTATGTGTGTTGTCTATGTGTTGTGTTGTACATGTGCATCTGTTGTGTTGTACGTATGTATGTGTTGTGTTGTACATGTGCATCTATTGTGTTGTACATGTGTGTGTTGTGTTGTGCATGTGCATTTGTTGTGTTGTGTCATGTGTACGTGTATGTGTTGTGGTACACTATGTATATGTGCGTATGTTGTGTAATGTTTTGGGTAGGCAGCTATTAGATTGCCTGGGCCCTAGTGTTGTGAGATGTGGGATAGGTAGGTATGGGATTGCCTAGACTCACGAAGGTGTGGGATACACCTAAATTCTTGTTGACAAAAGACTACCCAGATTGGTAGTGACTCCTTGTTGGTAGTGCCCATGTTTGCAAGGTAGCAATTGAGCTTGATTATATCCCATATACCCACCACTGGATGCTTGCCGGGATAGGAATCAATCCAGTGTGTGTGGTAGTTGAAGAGAAGAGAATAGAAGGCACTGTGTGCTTTCCAGGATGGCAATCCATCGCGTGTGTGTACGTGGCAAAGAGAAGAGGAGGCATTGGGAGCTTGCCAGGATGGCAATCGATCCAGTGTGTGTACGTGGATAAGAGAAGAGAAGGCACTCGGTGCTTGCCGGGATGACAAGCCATCCGATGTTTGTACGTGGTCAATGAAGGAAGCAAGGAGCATATTAAGATAAGTATCAGAATTTTATTGATTTTTGAGCCTTTAAATTACAAATCAAAATACCATATTTTGATTTATGATGGTTTGGATCATGAGTTGACTTGGTTTCACTGTGCTATGAATTAAAGCAGAATTCCAAGTTCGCGACAAGAATAAACTACTAATAAGGTATGGTTTAAATTATTATAGTTCCTTATGATGAATCTCATGAAGCCTGTGTTCTCATGATGTAGGAATGAGTATGGGATTACCCGGTTCGAATGAATGAAGTTAACCACAAGGTGGAATGACAGTAGTATGCTAAAGTCAAAATAGAGCCATTGTGGGACACTGGAACTCAATGATGCCCACTAATCGCCATGAAGCATGCTATGACCTGTGTAATAGTTTGGAGGTAGGGAGATGTCTCAAATTGAGCTCTTTCCGATGCGAGGAAGTCTTGCCATTCGATGGATCTCTTGAGGGACTGAGAAGTAGAGAAGGGTATGCCTGAACTTGGAAGGTGAGTGATTGCATGGAGAGAGGGGTAACTAGATTGCCCGAGGGACTGAGAAGCAGAGGAGGGAAGGCCGAAATATATAAATTTTGGTTTCTTGGTCATGAGATTGGTTGATTGCGATAAGGAGCACAATGGGAGTGTGCTCAAATACAATGAGCTGAAAGGACAAGGAGTGCAAGGACGTCAAGCGCTGGACATGTGAGGCAAGCAACATTCCAAGATGAGGAACAAACCGGGATGGTCTGCACCAACGTTGCACGAAGCGGGGATGTGGAGGCGTCATTTCCCAAAAATCTAGGAAGCGAAGCGTCTACTATATATATTTTTTGCATTTATATTAAGAAAAACATCCAATATACCAAATTAGTTGTAGAAGACATGAAAACATGCATATTTTTACATAAATGAAGATAGATATGGCATCCATTGTACATCAATGATTAATTATTCCAGCATCAACCATCTAGAATGTAGATTCCTCTTCTTTCTAGCCTTTGCCTCTACCTCAATTCTAGAGGGATATTAGTCAACATCGCCTAATTTTGATCAAGCAGCTTAATCCAAGCCTTATAATATGGTAGAGAAAGCTTAACATGCTTGATCAATGATTTTGACTTGAGCGAAGGGTATATGTAGGGCTTGGTGCTTTTGATTAAATGCCAATGAACACTGGGGTACATGTAGGGCTTGGTGCTCTTGATTAAATGCCAATGACATGCCCTCATACATGATATAATCCAATGAAACACTACGATCCCATTGATCCTGAAAACTGTTAAGTCTGCTAAATTTTGAATGGGATATGAAATTCTATTTTCTCATCCATATGAACTCTGATGAGGTTGGAACCACTCTCACACATTCTGAGTCATTTCATGGTAATGTTAAAAATTTAAGTAAAAGGATGGAAATGAAAGGTAAAGGAGAATGTCACATTTACTTTAAGAATTTAACATTACCATTAGGGAGCATCTAGGAAGCGTCTAGGGAGCATCAAAGGGCACCTTGGGAGTATTTGGAAAGTGTAGTTCCTTCCAAAAAAAAAACAAAAAAAATCCTCGTGGAATCGTGTGAACTGTCCACCTTTTCTTGGATCTGCTCGTGATCCGCGTTGGATACATGCCCAAACCTCCATAGATTTGCACCCGATCCTTTCCGGATGCACGGATCAGTGTCCATAGATCCAAATTTCCAAGAATCACCAAAAAAAGGCGAAACTGCGGATCCACGGATCCACGGTTCCGTCGAAGGATCGGTGGTGGATCTGTACGGGACGCGGTTTTGCCTCTAGATCCTTGGGGAGGGGGGGACGGTTCCTGGAACACTGGTCCGAACATGCTTAAAGTATCCAAAAATTTCCATGTAAAATGGCTGCATTTTGATTATACGTTCATTTACTAGTTGAAGCGAATGCATGAAGTATTGTAAATACTGTGTGGAACTGTTCATATAGAGAGCCATGAAACAGTGTGCGTTTTATTTTGTTTTCGGTATTGCCTAAGAGCAGAAGAACACCGAGGACGACGTTCCGTCAAGGGGGAGGAGTTTGTGATAGCCCCAACCTGAGTTCCTTTTGAAAATGCAATGTAAATATTTTGCAATATAAATATAATTAAAATGGTTCGAGTCAAAAGGTACACGGATTCTAGAGCTGAGGAGGTTACTTGCTTGGGATGTAAATGTTTCCTTATGAGGAAAATCTAGACTATTGTTGACAACCATTAAAGGTTGGTTGGCGTGCATTTAGAAAAACTAGTCTTCTGAATTAAATTTGGCTGCAAGGAATTATGTAGACCTAGGTGATTAGATAGAGATTTGCAAGGCAAGAAGGACAAGAATTAATGAAGCTAGGAGACTGTGCAACAATGTTCACCAATTCAAAGTTCATGTATGGGAACACAAATTCAATCGAACATGGGGGGGCATGGAGGAAGGTTTAGACATTCATCCATTCATGATATAGAACAAGGATAAGAGGAGAGCATTCACTTCGGGAACACTGACCTTGATAAAATGGCTAAATTCTTCATGTGTTAAAAAGTTGATTAAAACAGTAGTGTAGCCTTAGAAGTGAGGATGATATTAAATAGTGTTGTTAGTATGGGTCAAAGGTTGAACTCTAATTTTTGCTTTGGCATGATGATGATTTAAGATTTAAGATTTTTGCGATCGTTAGTTTGTTCAAACATGGTTGATGATGATCTTAAGGATGTGTGACAGCTGCAGGATTACATACTTGGCCTTACATAGTAAGATGACAACTGGCATATTTGTTGTTAATTTATTTTGTGCACTAACATCTGAGTGTATGTGGTAGCACATAGTAGGACTCGGGGGTAGTGAAAGGAAACATGTATCGTGGCATGGTGTAGTAGGATATGGACCAAGTCCATTGAGAACGAGGAAGAGGGGCATCCCTCCAAGGGAAAAGAACCTTAAGGAATTTGGAAGTTAAGCTCAAAATCTTGGAAGATGAGCTAAATATCTGCAGAGCAGAACTCAGAGAACTCACCAGGGAACAACAAGAACTGGCTGAGAAGAATGATGAGTCGCAAAAATGATTACGGGAAATGAAATACCAAGCTAAACCCTCAAAATGGAGGAATGGTAACAACAGGAAGAGGCCTCGTAAGGTTGAAAAGGAGAATGGGATATTCTCCTGTTGGTGATGCAGGGAAGAGCATCTGAAAAAGAACTGTCCATGCAAGAAGAAGAAGAAAGAAGGCAATAGTTCCTATGAGGCACAGGGACACAAATCAACAATACAGAACACCGAGAAGGAGGAGGGGGTACTCCCTCAATGTCCTTGACACATACATAAGAGACTTCAAGGTTGTTGCTAGCCTTATGGAGAAGCCTTGAATTGATTTGGTTTATGAATATGCATTTGTACATGTATCATATGTGCACTTGTGTGATGGCTAGAAGTGCTAGGAATGTTGAACTCACAGGGACAGAAACTGATTTGGAAATTGTTGTTTCAAATGAGTGTGTTCGTTGCATGAGCACAGGAGGTTTCCTAATGTTTGATATTGCGTGAAAGGACAAGCGCTGAAAGTACAAGGAGATCAAGGATTGTAAGAGCTGGACATTGGAGGCAAGCAAAACTCTAGGAGGATGAACAAACCAGGATGGTCTAGACATGCTTAAAGTATCTAAAGATTGCCATGGAAAATGGCTTAATTTTGATTATACTTTCATTTGCTAGTTCAAACAAATGCATGAAGCATTGTAAATACTGTGTAGAGCTTTACATATAAAGCACCATGAAACAATTTGTGTTCAATTTTGTTTTCAGTATTGCATAAAATCAAAGAACGCCGAGGACATTGTTCCCTCAAGGGGGAGGGGTTTGTGAGCGCCCCAATCCGAGTTCCTTAAGAAAATGCAATGTAAATATTTTGCAATATAAATATAATTAAAATGAGTTGTGAGAAAAGGGACATGAACTCTAGAGCTGAGGAGGTTACTCGCTTGGGATGTAAAGGTTTCCTTATGAGGAAAATCTGGACTGTTGTTCACAACCATTAAACGTTGGCTGGCGTGCCTTTAGAAAAACCGGTCTTTTGAATTAAATTGGATTGCAAGGAAGTACATTGGACCATGTGGTCAGAGAGAGACTTGCAGGGCAAAAAGGCCAGGAATTAATGAAGCTATGAGACTATGCAACAATGTTCACCCATTCAGACTTTCATCTATGGGAACACAAATTCAGTCAAACATGGGGGGGCATGGACGAGGATTCATACATTCATCCATTCTGGATACAGAGCATGGAAAATAGAAGAGCATTCATTCTGGCAACATTGATTCCTTCAGGTAGGATTCAGTATCCCTTCCATGAGGATATGTCCGCTTGTGGCCATAATGCTTTAGTTGGTAGCATTTTGTCCAGGAGGGATGGTTGTGTGTCCCTTCCAATAGCCAAACATCTCTGAGTCTTTTGGCAAGTGCAACCGTGCACTTTCAGCAACCATGGAAGTCTTTGACAAGTGCCACCGCATTGCTGGTCAAGACATTACAAACCTTGGGGCAAACCTTGGCCTGCCGAACCTCAAGGAGTGTTGATCTCCTTAAGTCCTTTTCATATTTTGCAACTCCTGTGGAATTGGGAAAAGCAACTCTATTGTAAGCTTAGGAGGATAGCACCATGAATGCCTATGGAGCTATGGTGGCCATGGTGGAATGCTGGCACAAATCTAGCGGTTGCAGAACTGCCACAACCAAGTCATGGATTAATCCATGCTCGAAGGGCTACGTTATGCACAGAGCGCGTTGCGGCGAGGTCACGCGGGCCTTCGTTTATAATTTATTTGGGTGATATTAGGCAATCGATCTGACAAAATACCCAGAGGTGGCAGCCAATCTATGCCGTATCGCGACTGGGCGATAGAGGTATGACGTGGCCCAGAGACCTCACCGCGAAAGTTCTAAAATAGCGCAATGGAGGCTTGGCAATGATGACTGGCACTGGGCCAACTGGGCTTACAACTCGGAGCTAGAGTGTAGTCCCATTAGTTGGGAGTGGAGCCCACACGACAATTCATCCTTGAAGTTGAAAAAATATATGTCTCGCATGTTAAAATGTGGAAATTTGCAATTGAGTGCGGGATGACGTGCGCCAGGACAAAGTTGCATCCACATCGCCCTGACTGCAACAGGATTGGTGTGGGGTTGGTTGTATCCTCTTGCTTAAATGAGTAATGGTTACATCGAAGACGATGTTTGACAGGGTTTGTATACATATACTGGCTACGAGTTGTTTTGTAATTGTCATGGAATTGCGTTGATGTCGATGATGATACCCTCTCTTAAATTTGTTAATCTATAACCTTTTTCGAACGCCTCTTAGCCTGCTGTAATCGGTGGCTTCAATGTTGTGAGGATATGGCCGCTTGTGGCCATATCGCTTTTGCTGGTGGCATTTTGTCCAGGTGGGATGGTTGCGTGTCCCATCCAATAGCCAAATGCCTCTCAGACCTTTGATAAGTGCAGTAGTGCACTTTCAGCGGCCATGGATCGTATGACTGTCTTTGACGTTGACAAATCGGAACGTTGCCGGTTAAGGCATTGCAAGCCCTTGGGCGCACGTTGGCCTGCCAATCATTGAGGAGTGCTAATCTCCTTAATCCCTTTTCATATTTTGCAACTGTCGTAGAATTAGGAAAAGCAATTCTATTGTAAGATCAGGAGGATAGCACCATGAATGGTTAAGGAGCCATGCTAGCCATGGTAGAATGCTGGCGCAATTTCTGTTTGTTGTAGAGCCATCACAACCAAGTCATGGATGAATCCATGCTTGAAGGGCTATGTTATGCATGGAGCGCTTTGCGTCAACGTTGAGCGTGCCTTAGTTTATAACCTATTTAGGTGAGATTATGCAATTAGTTTGACAGAAGACCTAAACGGGACAACTATCACTGCTGAGATTCAACCTTATCGCTGAGCGAGAGAGGGGTGACATGGCCCGGAGACCTCACCCCGGAAGTTCTAAGTTAGCGTAGCGGAGGCTTGGCAGGGATGACTGGGGTTGGGCCAGCTGGGCTTACAACTCGGAGACAGAGTGCAATCCCATTGGCTGGGAGCGGATCCCGCTTGACAACTCATCGCCAAAGTTGAAAAAAAAAGTCTCGCATGTTTAAACGGGGAAACTTGCTGTGGAGGGCTAGACGATGTGTGCTGAGATAGAGTAGTATCCACGTCGCCTCGACTGCAACAGGATTGGTGCGGGGTTGGCCGTAAGACCCACCTGACAAACGCGTTGCTCGACAACCATGTTATTAGCCAAGGGCGGACCCACCTGACAGGTCAGCCCATTGATCAACCCTGGAGCATTCCCAAGATCAAGTGCAGGAGGGGGGGGGTGAGCAGACTGGGATTACGTGGCAGTGCCATAGTTGGCACCAATCCGTAACGAGGTTCGTGCGAGGGTGTGGCCCACCGACCTACTTGTCTTGGAGGTTTGCCCCCGGAAGAGCATAAGGATAACATGTTAGGAGCCGTTGGGAAAATGGGACTGGGATGACTTGTCCCGGTGGTCCCTTCCCTACGAAAAAGGGAGTAGTCGCATGAGGGTTGTTGGGGTGAAGGGACAGGGATGATGTGTCCTGGTGGTCCCACCTTGGTGTTACAAAAAGGAGAGCAGTCGGGGTGGTGCTGGGATGGTTCAATGCAGGGTGATGTGGCACTGCCAACTCGTGGACTTATTGGAAGCAAGGAGGAGTAGAGGCGTGGCCCATTGCCCCACGTGTCTCGGAGGTCCTACCTTGGAGCCACAAAGAGGAGCAGAGTTGGGAAGCACTGGGATAAGGTGTTGGGTTGACCTGGAGGCCACACAGGTGTTACTAGACCAGGGCCCCACCCTAATCGGACGATGAAGGTCACTGGAGATCCGACAACGGGAGTGGTCTGCGACATCCCCTGCCACGATGTCATTGTAAAAGAGGTGGAGGTGGCACAACTAACCTGAGCCATTAGTTTGGTTGAGTGGCTATGGACTGTCGTATGGGGGCTTTGGAACCCATAGCCGAAACCCTGATTGCGCAACAATGCACTTTCAACAGCGATGGATCGTAAGATTGTCTTTTACGTTGACAAATCAAAACGTTGCCGATCAAGGCATTGCAAGCCTTAGCGTGCAGCTTGGCCTGCCGGTCATTGAGGAGTGCTGATCTCCTTAAGCCCTTTTTGTATTTTGCAACTTTCGTGGAATTAGGAAAAGTAGTTCTATTGTAAGCTTAGGTGGATAGCACCATGAATGCTTAGGGATCCATGGTGGCCATGGTAGAATGTTGGCACAAATTCTATTGGTTGTAGAGCCACCGCAACCAAGTCATGGATGAATCCATGCTCGAAGGGCTACATTATGCACAGAGCGCTTTGCAGCAACGTCAGGCGTGCCTTAGTTTATAAGCTATTCGGGTGAGATTATGCAATCAGTCTGACAGAAGACCTAAACGCGACAACCATAAATTGGCTGCTAAGATTCTGCCTTATCGCGATTGAGCGAGAGCGAGGTGACATGGCCTAGAGACCTCACCCCGAAAGTTCTAAGTTAGCACAATGGAGGCTTGGTAGGGATGACTGGTGTTGGGCCAGCTGGGCTTACAACTCGGAGGCAGAGTGGAATCCCATTGGCTAGGATTGGATCCCGCTCGACAACGCATCGCCAAAGTTGAAAAAAAAATTCCTGCATGTTTAAAGAGGAAAACTTGTTGTGGAGTGCTAGATGACCTGGGTCGGGATAGAGCTGCATCCACATCGCCTCGATTGCAACAGGATTGGTGAGGGGTTGGCCGTAAGACAACTTAGCCTGAAGGGCATTCCTCGAAGTTTAATGTAAAATCATAATTGTTTGTCGAGATGACTTAGGTTGCGGCCTGATGGCAAACGTGTGGCCCGACAACCATGTTATTAGCCAGGGGTGGACCCACCTGACAGGTCAGCTCGTTAATCAACCCTGGAGCATTCCCAAGGTCAAGTGCAGGAGGGAGCAGGGTGTGTCAGAGTGAGATTATGTGGCAGTGCCATAATTGGCACCAATCCGGAACGAGGTTCGTGCGAGGTTGTGGCCCACCGACCTACTTGTCTTGGAGGTTTGCCCCCAGAAGAGCATAAGGATAACATGCTAGGAGCCGTCGGGAAAATGGGACTGGGATGACTTTTCTCAGTGGTCCAATCCCGATGAAAAAGGGAGTAGTCACATGAGGGTTGTTGGGGTGAAGTGACAGGGATGACGTGTCCTGGTGGTACAAAAAGGAGAGTAGTCTAGGTGGTGTTGGGATGGTTCAATGCAGGGTGACGTGCCACTGCCACCTCGTGGACTTACCATAAGCAAGAAGGAGTAGAGGTGTGGCCCACTGCCCCACGTGTCCCAGAGGTCCTACCCTAGAGCCATGAGGAGGAGTAGACTTGGGAAGCACCTGGATAAGGCGTTGGGTTGGCGTGGAGGCTACACAGGGGTTACTAGACCAGGGCCCCACCCCAATCGGACATTGAAGGTCACTGGAGATACGACAACGGGAGTGGTCTGCGACACCCCTCCTCATGATGTCATTGGAAAGGAGGTGGGGGTGGCACAATTAACGTGGGCCGTCGGTTGGGTGGAGTGGCTGTTGACCATCGAATGGGGGTTTTGGAACTCATAGTCGGAACCCTGATTGTGCTAGGGTACTCTCCAATTAATGGTTGGGCACTGTTGACCACTACCGGTCAACTACCCATGCAGTACACCCCCTTCTCTTTGCAAAAAGGGGCAGCGCTTGATCGACATGTCCGTGCCATTCAGCAGTCATCAGCAGCTTTGTCATTTTAATTGTAAACCCAGTCTGCATGTATGAATTGTAAATAATCTTAGCAGATATGAGTCGTGTATGTAAATTGCCTAGGTGGACCTAACTTTCTAATGGTAATCTACGTCCCGGAAGGTTTTTCGTCTCACCGATCCATGATCGGCAGAGTTTTCCTTCAGCCTGACCCCAAAGCCGGGATGGATTTTGTCATTAGAATTTTAGGAGAATCCTAGTGTGTTAATCTGCTAGATTATAGTTGTGTCGCAGAACTGGGTGGTTTATGAGGGTCTATGATAAAGGGGTTTTCCCCCTTAAGATGTAAATTGTAAAATGTATGATGTAAAGTGTCTTGAGGGTTGGAAAATGTTTTAAATCCCCTCATGAGTCCTAAGTCCTAGGTCCTAGGAGATTTTTCCAAATGCTAAGTTCGAGGATCCATTTTAAAATGAATTAAAAAAATAAAAAAAAATAATTAAAAAATAATAATAATAAATATAAAATATAAAATAAAATATAAAATTAAAAAAATATAAAAATTATAAAATAAAGCAAAAACCCTAAAATAATAAAATAATAATATTTTGAGTGAATGCATGTAAAATATCATTTTTTAATAAATCGACGGATGAGATTAAGAGATGTCTTGATTCTCATCAACGATCGAGATCATTTCGACATGGATCACTCGAACTAGCCGTTGGGATCATTTCCTTTAAATAGGGTGCTAGGGGTCATTTCAGATCGATTGGATCTGTGAGTCTTGTACTGAAGAAGCTCTCTTGTAATCTGTTTCTGGTTAATAAAAGAAGACTTTGGGGTCCAAATCTTGCTGGTGTTACTCTCTGGAAGTGCTGTGAGCTAATTTAATTCTGCATATTTTATTTTTCAGCCATTAATAATAGCTTATTGTAGAGTATTGTGAGCACAGGTATCTTGTTCACTTGCTAGGGTTTGAGTGGTGTTAGGGTTTCTGAAGTAATGGCAGGTATCTCCATTACTTTTTGAGATCTAGCAGCATTTTTGCCCTCTTTACTGATGGTTGTTTTGAGCTGTGCAGAAAACCCTTACTGAAGAAGATTGGTGGGCGTTTGGGGAAGTTCTCGGCTGAACCAGCCAACTCCCGCAAGCATTTCTTTGCTGAGCCCAGTTGGATTTGATCCTGGGTCTATCATTCAGTTTATTTTTCCTAATTTGCATGAGAGATTTTCTGAAGTTCTTCATAGTGAAAATCTGAAATTTTTGTTCTTTAAAATATTTTTGTTCTTATTGCTGAATCTGGCTCAAAAGGGGCCAAAATCTGTAAATTAATCAGCTGTTTTGGGGTTTCAAGTTTTGCTTTATATACAGGTTTAATTAGGGTTTTTGTTTTTCTTGAAATTGTAGGTACAGGGTTTTTCTTCAGGGGTTTATGAGCGAGAAAGACAGAAAGTTTTGTCATCTGTCCTTAAGCTGTTGACGGCTCTCCACATTATCAACAACGACTTTGTACATTCCTGTCTGCCAGAACAATCTACATACTGTATATCGGCCAGAAATCTTCAATAACTGCAATACGTCCGTCGTCCTCACCATCGGGCCAGGTTTTGTTCTTTGCACTGAACAGTAAGGAGTTCGATTTTTTTTTTTTTTTTAAAGCTGCAAAGAGAAAATCCATCCGCTGGCGACTAATCTCTTGCCTAAGACAGCGAGGACGCTGATGCCATTTTTTTGTGCACGCATTAACTGGCTCTCGAAAGCGGGGAAGAAGTCAGGTATTTTCACGCGGAAGTTGCCACTGCATTCACGCAGACGAGCATTGTTTTGGAAGGATAACCCTGAATGCATACGCTGGCCAGCTCCTCGAAATTGTAAATTGGAGGACGCAACAGAATTCTCACTCTCAGACACGAAGGAGGCACCAGAGACACTAAACTTGTCTGAGAGCTCGTGCGTTCCCCTTCTGGCTATCGAAAGCCCTCGTGATCTTCATTTGTCCGCCGTCAATGTCCAGGTATAAAGTATAAAGACGCAGCAGTTAACGTGAAGCCGTTCCTAACCAGGATAGATCAAAATCGCCCAGGTTATCTGCCATCATCATCTCCAGGTAATCTTGAAATCAATTCCGTCACCATCAGCTATTCCCTGGTCGAAGGTTTATGGCTTCCGCGTCAAATTTTTTCTTTGGCTTTGAGGCTGGGTCACGATATTTCCTTTTCTCGGTGGCTGAGGTATCATCGTTCAGCGTGTTTCTTTTAGGTTTTTCGATATGTATATAGTTGCGTAGGTTAGTTTTGGATCTAGGATTATTTCAAGTTTCATTTAGATTTAAATTTTTCTCAGTTTTGATTTATATTTAGAATAGATTGTAATTTTTCTTTTTATTTATTTAGGATTTAAATATAGTTTAGCTTTATAATTCTTAGATTTTAATTTTCACTTTTAAATTGTCTCTTTTAGTTTTTTTTTTTATAACATGAAAAAATAATAAAATAATAAATAATAAAAAAGGATTCATTTATAAAATCTTTAGGCTTTAGATTTAGTTTTTTTTTTTTTTTTAATTGATTAAGTTTTAGATTAATTATTTTTAATTTAGATTTTTTTTTTAATTTTCTTTTGGTTTTTTGTTTAATGTTTAAAAAATAAAAAATCATAAAAGGGGCATTGTGGGATTTTGCCAGTTTTTCTCGGGAATTCATCACATTATTTTTTTTCACGCTGAGATTTAAATTTCTTCGGGATGAAATGTTTATTATTTTAAGTCTGCACATGAATGATCTTTAATTGTTAAAATATCGTTGTTGAGCCTTTGTCATTATAAGAGCGTTGTCGTTTTAACTGATATCTTTCATCGTTCTAGCTTCGATGATAAATGCTTGCTCTACATGGTTATTGTTGCAGCATCTGACAATTAAGCGATTAAATATTTACTCCACAAGGCACTGGTCTTTTAAATTTCTAAATCCATCTAGTGCTTATCATATCGTGTTTCGTGTCTCCCAGCCCAACTGTTTGGCAGTTGGTCTTCATCTTCTCATAGGGTCTACCCCCCTTAGCCGCGGGAGACAGGCTTAAACGGAGGGATCGGTGATCAGAGTGACAGCCCCCGGTCTGAGCGTTGTCGTGTCAATCTGCGCGACAACAGGCACAATGACCCGTCGCAATTCACTTGCTGACCGTCAATTACTCTGCATTCATTGCGACTATCAGATTGGATGGTGTTGGTGGGAAATATTGGAGCGAGCTTGTGTGGCAAGTTTTCATTGGCTCAGGGGGAGGGGGGGGTTAATGCACAGTGGGACATGTCAACTCGAGATGCATGGTATATATTATGCCCGACATATGTCCGCCAAGTTTGGGAGACTCTGAGGAAGAGTCGAGGATCGACGAGGACTCATCCGAATCCTAGATTGAGAATTGATAATTAAAACGGATAAAGGACAAAAAAAGAAAAAAGAATAATAATAATAATACTAATGATCCCATTCTTCTGACAATATAAGAGTTGGATTAGCAATAACAACACATCCCACTGGGTTAGGTGGGGTAAGGTTGTTATAGGTGGTATCAGAGCCATACAGGATCAACACTTGGACTAGATGGGTTCTGTCATGGGCAAGTAGCAACAGATTTCCCGAAAAGGGGTTTCATAATGCTCTTTAGTAAATTAGCTAAGCTAATGTTTAGGTTTTAAAAGGCGGTCTAAAATTGGTTTACTACTTGAATGGTAAGAATGCATGGATTCCTGGTTTTGGGATGGAGCTCAATGGCCTTGATGTGAGCAGGATGGTATCTTGTTCAAGGTGTTGATTTGAATTGCATATTAATTGCAATGATGTTTGGCATGTTAGTGTGATAAATGCCTTGGCAATGCATGTGAGTGTTGGCTAGCATCAGGAGGGTTGTTTTCATGTGTTGGTTGCCATTTTTTTCCTTGTAAGAACTCTTTCTTGTGGTTAATGCCTTGTTCGTTTAAAGAATGTGGCTGATAATAGTAGGGCTGAGTTTTAATTCTATTGAGACATGATTGATGCATTTACGTGGTGCTCTAGTTATGTGGCATGGTTGAGTGTATGATTGCTTTAGTGTATCATCACTGTTGGTCATATGATGAGCCTTTTCATGCAAGGAGCACTGGGAAAACTCCCTGTGATTGCTTGCATTATGTATATTTATGAAATTTTGTATCTATGTGTATGCTAGCTAATTGCAGTGTGAGAGTTTCATGGCCTGGTTGGCATATGGCGAGGACCCCGATGGAGGTTGACTATTTCTATATGAAGAAATGGTTATTATGTTTATTAGGGGTGTTTTGTCATTGGTGGTCAATGCTTTCTTTTCACACTGGAACCAGATGAACTCAAAGGTAGGGGGTCTAGTGTGGACCTTGTAGATGTAGGATCTGTAGCTTTATAGAGAATGATGTGCTCGATGATTGTCTGCTTATGTTGGTTGCTTACTTGTGCAAGTGAATGCCTGGTGTAGCATTATGATGGATGGATTATGTGATTGCATGCATACCCAAGATGCATTCATAAATATGATAATTGTTGATTATAATATGGTAGCTGTTCATACGGAAAATTGATCCCTTCGTACTTGTAAAGGAATGATTGTACACAGGTAAGTATATATATATATATATATATCTATGCATACGACTTCTGATTTTTAAACTTTATGTTGGGATGTAAAATGCACAGCTTAGGTGCTAGATTTTAAGACATGATTAACGTTTAAATTGGGATGTGTGTGCATGTGAATGGTCACATGATCCTGTTATTGATTGTGTTGCATAGCATGCTTGCTACTATTGACCTTATATATATATGGTAATTGGATGGGAACATCCAATGGTCCGTATATGATGTAGTGCCTCAAGATATTAGATGTATGATGTTATGCAACTTTTAGGGAGCCAAGTGATTGATAATACTTGATTGTAGGTATTTGTTATAGCAATGGAGATCATGGTTAGTTACACACTAGTTGTGTGAACAAAGTGCATACTGACTGGGATAGTGTTACAAAATGTGTTGATTTGAATTGCATGCAGATCCTATAATGCATCTGTGTGAATATGACAACTATAAGTATGATAAATGTTAAGATAACATGAATTTTTCTCTTATTGACCCTTTTTAGTTGCAGATGCCATGGCTCTTGTTGACCTTGATAAGAGGGCCGAATTCTTCTTGTGTTCAAAAGTTGATTAAAACAGTAGTGTGGCTTCAAAAGAGAGGATGATAATAAATAGTGTTGTTAGTATGGGTCAAAGATCGAACTCTAATTTTTTGCTTTGGCATGATGATGATTATGAATAACTTTAATACATATGCATTGCTAAATTTGGAAAACAAGCTTATGCATGTGATAACTGGTGCGTTGGTCTATGATACGTGGGTGATGATGATCTTAAAGATGTGTGACAGCTGCAGAATTACATACTTGCCTTGACATGGTAAGATGACAACAGGCATATGTGTTAAGTTATTTTGTGCACTAACATTTGAGTGTATGTGGTAGCACATAGTAGGACTATGTGGAAGTGAAAGGAAACATGTATCGTGGCATGGTGCAACAGGGTATGGACCAAGCTAATCAAGAACGAGGAAGAGGGACATCCCTCCAAGGGAAAAGAACGATCAAGAATTTGGATCTGCAGAGCAGAACTTAGAAAACTCACTAGGCAACAACAAGAACTGGCTGAGTGGAATGATTAGTTGCAAAAGTTGTTGCAGGAAATGAAATACCAAGTTGAACCCTCAAAAAGGAGGAATAGTAATAGCAGGAATGGGATATTCTCCTATTGGTGCTGCGGGAAAGAGCATTTGAAAAAGATTGTCCTCGCAAGAAGAAGAATAAAGAAGACAATAGTTCCTACGAGCCACAGGGACAAGAATCAACAATACAAAACACCGAGAAGGAGGAGGGGGCACATCCTCAAGCTCCTTGACTCATACATATATATGTGCTGAATAGATTCCCCAGGAACCCTGGGAATATGAGACTTCAAGACTGTCGCTAGCCTTGTGGATAAGCCTTGAATTTGATTGGTTTATGAATAAGCATGTGTGCATGTATACATATGTGCACTTGTGTGATGGCTAGAAGTGCAAGGAATGTTGAACTCATCGGGACAAAAATTGCTTTGGAAATTGTTGTTTCAAATGAGTGTGTTCGTTGCATGAGCACAAGAGGTTTCCTAACCTTGATTTTGTTTGATATTGTGTGAATATCTGTTATATTGTGTTTGAGAAGTTATTGTCAGGAATCATTCTATTGGAATGATAGTTGGTTATGCATTAATTATGCCTATAAAAAAAATTGATGAATGTATGAATGGCAAGTTTGGGATGGTATAATAAGGTCATCCAACGAGATTCCCTATTTTGTGAGGAATCCTTGGTCAAAGGATTGAACCTAAGTATCACTGAAGGTGGTGCCTTGGTGCTAATAAACCACTTGGAAGACAGGTAGGGATCGTGGGAAATAATGGGCAGTGGTATGATAGCCATGAGAATGGAAAACGGGAAGTCTCCCGACCTTGACTCGATATACATATAAATTTGTGATATGTCCATGATCATGCCAATTGTTGTATGCAATATGAACACGCTCTTTTGGTTGACAAAGTTTTGTCAGGGGCCCTTCTTGTGGAAGAGGGATTGGTTAAACTTGTTCAATGCAGATGTGAATGGCATGACAGGTCCGTGGTTAATAAAGGAACAAGGGGATAAGGATGGCCCTGACCGATCTATTATTTTAACAACATGTGAATATGATTCATGAATTATGACGATGCTATGTCATGAGTAGGAAATACTACAGAGTATATTGGAAGAAGATATCAACAGAACAAAGCAGTATGATCTGCAACATGTGGAAAAGATAGTAGAGGTAGTGTTGCCTGGTGTCTGTGGATAGAGACAACGTGGTATCTGGATTTGACAACATTGTTGTGCACATGTCATACTGTGTTATGTGAGTTGTCTATTTGTTGTGTTGTACATGTGCATCTGTTGTGTTGTACATATGTATTTGTTGTGTTGTACATGTGCATATGTTGTGTTGTACTTGTGTATGTGTTATGTTGTACATGTGCATCTGTTGCGTCGTGTCATATGTACGTGTATGTGTTGTGGTACAGTGTAGATGTGCATATTTTGTGTAATGTTTTGGGCAGGCAGGTATTGGACTACTTGGGCCCTGGTGTTGTGAGATGTGGGACAGGTAGGTATGGGACTGCCTAGGCTCACGAAGGTGTGGGATACACTTGAGCCTTTGTCGACAAAAGACTATCCAGATTGGTAGTGACTCCTTGTTGGTAGTGCCCATGTTCGCAAGGTAGTGATTGGGCTTGATTATATCCCATATATCCACCACTGGCTGCTTGTTGGGATGGGAACCGATCCAGTGTGTGTGGTAGTTGAAGAGAAGAGAAGAGAAGGCACTGTGTGCTTGTCAGGATGGCAATCCATCTCGTATGTGTATGTGGAAAAGAGAAGAGAAGGCACTGGGTGCTTGCCAGGATGGCAACCAATCCGGTGTGTGTACATGGCAAAGAGAAGAGAAGGCACTGGGTGCTTGCCGAGATGGAAAGCCATTCGATGTTTGTACGTGGTCAAAGATGGAAGAAAGGAGCAAATTAAGATAAGTATCAGAATTTTATTGATTTTTGAGCCTTTAAATTACAAATCAAAACACCATATTCTGATTTATGATGGTTTGGATCATGAGTTGACTTGGTTTTGACTGTGCTAGAATTAAAGTAGAATTCCAAGTTCACTACAGGATTAAATTGCTAATATGATCATGAGTTGACTTGGTTTTACTTTGCTAGGAATTAAAGTAGAATTCCAAGTTCGCTACAGGATTAAACTGCTAATAAGGTACGGTTTAAATTATTATAGTTCCTTATCATGAATCTCATGAAGTCTGTGTGCTCACGATGTAGAAATGGGTATGGGATTACCCGGTTCGAATGAATGAAGTTAACCACAAGGTGGAATAACATCAGTATGCTAAAGTCAAAATAGAGCCATTGTGGGACACTGGAACTCAATGATGCCCACTAATCGCCATGAAGCATGCTATTACCTGTGTGATAGTTTGGAGGCAGGGAGATGTCTCAGGTTGAGCTCCTGCCGATGCGAGGAAGACTTGCCATGGGATGGATCGCTTGAGGGACTGAGAAGTAGAGAGGGGGATGCCTGAACTTGGATGATGAGTGATTGCAAGGAGAAGGGAGTAACCGGATTGCCCGAGGGTTTGAGAAGCAGAGAATGGAAGGTCAGAATATATAAATTTGGTTTCTTGGTCATGAGCTTGGTTGATTGTAATTAGGAGCACAATGGGAGTGTGCCTAGATACAATGAGCTGAAAGGACAAGGAGTGCAAGGACGTCAAGCGTTGGACATGTGAGGCAAGAAACACTTCAAGATGAAGAATAGACCGGGATGGTCCAGACATGCTTAAATTGTCTAAAGATTTTATGGAAAATGACTGAATTTTGATTATACTTTCATTTACTAGTTGAAGCGAATGCATGTATCATTGTAAATACTGTGTGGAACTGTACATATAAAGCGCCATAAAACAAAATGTGTTCTATTTTGTTTTCAGTATTGCATAAGAGCAGAAGAACACCGAAGACACTGTTCCCTCAAGGGGGAGGAGTTTGCGATAGCCCCAACTCGAGTTTATGGAAATGCAATGTAAATATTTTGCAATATAAATATAATTAAAATGGGTTGAGTCAAAAGGGGCACGGATTCCAGTGCTGAGGAGGTCACTTCCTTGGGATGTAAAGATTTCCTTATGAGGAAAATTTGGACTGTTGTTGTCAACCATTAAAGGCTGGTTGGCGTGACTTTAGAAAACTGGTCTTCTGAATTAAATTAGGTTGCAAGGAAGTACGCATGGCTCTGTGATCAGAGAGAGACTTGCAAGGCAAAAAGGACAGGAATTAATGAAGCTATGAGATTGTGCAACAACGTTCACCCATTCATACTTTCATCTATGGGAACACAAATTCAGTCGAACATGGGGGAGGACACGAGGAGGATTCAGACATTCATCCGTTCAGGATACAGAGCAGGGAAAAGAGAAGAGAATTCACTTGGGGAACATTGATTCCTTCAGACAGGATTTAGTATCTATTCAAGCGTTACTCAACATAGAGAAAAGCTGAAGAGAAGTGAAGGAGAATGGTTCTGAGGTTCCCCGATGGCTGTGGGTTGAGATAGTGATCTCTGGAATCCTAGATAGCTTGGGAAGAGACCATCCCAAGAGACATCTTTGGAAGCCGCTTTGGAAGTTTCCCTCGCTTATATCCTTGTTTTGGACTGGATTATGGACTCCCTAGAAAGGGGGTGAATCCTTTGTGCTGTTTCGTGGGGAAAGTGGTGAACCTCTAGATTCGTTGTGCCAAGGAATGATGTAGTAGTTAGCTGGTGGGATTAAGGAAGAGATCTTCTGGAGTCCCTGTGCCAGCCGGTAGTTGGTGTCTAATCCCAAGGAGGACCCCTTAGTCTCTAGAATCTGGCTCGTGGGTGACAATTGCAAGTGAGTCTTGGTTGTAGCTGTCTACGGTTGGGTGGAGAGTCATAATCCCAGACTCAGTTGCCCAAACATTTCAAGATAAGTGTTTTCTGTATTCACAATGCCAATAATCATGTGCTTACATTTTTGGAATTGAAATGGTGTTTATGTGTGCTATGAATGAGTATTGCATTTCTTTTGTTGAAATGGTGTTCATAATGAAATGAATGCGTGTGCATTTCTAACCTAATCTTGTGTCACAATGCATTTCTAACCTAATCTTATGATTATATTAACTTCATATGATTCTAAATGGTATAATGTGCAATGTCCTATATAATAAACAAGATCATGTTATACTTCTAGTGTAAATGGTGTGTGTATAACACAAGAATATATCTCTGATATGATAGAATGAATAATACACACAGTAAAGCCTTGAAGGCATTGAAAATGTTTGTAAAGATCATGACTAAACCATGACAGTATATAACATAAGATCCTCATATGTTTATGAGTAATAGTTACATCGAAGATGCCTTTTGACAGGGTCTGTATACATATATTGGTTACAGGCTGTTTTGTAATTTACATGGCATCACGTTGATGCCGAGGATAATATCCTCCCTTAACTATGTTAACTTGTAACCTTTTGCAGAGGCGTCGTAACCTGCCGATCATCGAGGAGTCCTGATCTCCTTAAGCCCTTTACATATTTCCAGCCGGTTGCAGAACCATTACAACTAAGTCATGGATGATTCCATGGTCGAAGGGCTAAGTTATATTCCTAGCGCATTGTGGCGTGGTCTGGTGGGCCATAGTTTATAAGTTATTTGGGTGAGATTATGTAATCGGTCTGACAGGAAATCCTAAATGTGGTAGCCATAGATTGGCTGCCGAGATTTTGCCTTATCATGATTGGGCGCTAGCGGAGGATGACATGGCCCAAAGACCTCAGCCCAAAAATTCCAAGTTAGCGTAGCGGAGGCTGGGCAGGGATGACTGGCGCTGGGCATCTGGGCTTACAACTCAGAGGCGGAGTGCTGTCTCATTGGTTGGGAGTGGAGCCTGCACAACAACTCATCCATGATGTTGAAAAAAAAAGTCTCCCATGTTAAAATGAGTAAATCTGTAGTGGAGTGCGGGATGATGTTGGCTGGGACAAAGTGGCATTCACGTCGCCCTCGTTGTAATAGTGTTGGTGCGAGGTTGGCTGTAAGACAATGCAACACGCTGGGCCTTCTTTGAATTTAAATGCAGGCATAAATGTTTGGCGAGATGATGTAAGTCGGGCCCTGATGGAAAACGTGTGGCCCAACAACCATGTTATTAGCCAGGGGCAGACCCACCTAACATGTCAGCCCGTTGATCAACCCTGGAGCATTCCCAAGCTCAAGTGCGCGAGGGAGCGGGGTGAGTCAGAGCGGGATTACTTGGCAGTGCCATAGTTGGCACCAATTCGGAGCGAGCTTCGTGCCGAGGGTGTGACCCACTTACCAACGTGTCCCAAAAGGTTGCCCTCTTCGTGACTGTCGTATTGGATGGCGCTGGTGGGGACTGTTGGAGCATGTGTGGCAAGTTTTCATTGCCCTGGCAAGGTTAATGCACTGTGGGACACGTCAACTGGAGATGCGCAACATATATTATGCTTGATATATGTCCACCATGGCGGGAGTGGTCTACGACATGCCCCCCGGTGATGTTAGCGGAAAAAAGTTGGTGCGTGGTGTAATTAACGTGAGCCGTCGGATGGGTGGTGGCTGTGAACCATCAGATGGGGGTGTTGGAACCCACAACCAGAACCATGGTTGCGCTAGGTTTCCATGGTATTAACGATCAGGGACAATGACTCGTCGCAATTCACCTGCTAACTGTCGTTTACTCTGCCCTCTTTGTGACCTTCATATTGGATGGCGATGGTGGGTATTGTTGGAGTGAGCTTGTGTGGCAAGTTTTCATTGGCTTGGGGGGGTTAATGCACGGTGGGACACGTCGACTGGAGATGTGTGCCGTAGTTATGTGGCATGGTGCTCTAGTTATGAGGGATGGTTGAGTATATGATTGCTTTAGTGTATCATCACTGTTGGTCATATGGTGAGCCTTTGCATGTGGGAGAATATATATTTGACTATTAATATGATGCAAGGAACACGAGGAAAACTCCCTGTAATTGCTTCCATTATGTATATTTATGAAATTTTGTATCTGTGTGTGCTAGCTAATTGGGGTGTGAGAGTTTCATGGTCTGGTTGGCATATGGCAAGGATCCTGATAGAGGATGACTATTTCTATATGATGAAATGGTTATTATGTTTATTAGGGGTGTTTTGTCATAGGTGGTTAATGCTTTCTTGTCATACTGGAACCAGATGAACTCAAAGTTAGGGGTCTGGTGTGGACCCTGTAGATGCAGTATCTGTAGCTTGCTAGAGAATGATGTGCTTCATGATTGTTTGCTTATGTTCATTGCTTATTTGTGCAAGTGAATTCTAGGTGTAGCATTATGATGGAAGGATAATGTGATTGCATGCATACACAAGATGCATTCATGAATATGATAATTGTTGATTATAAAATGGTAGGTGTTCATGTGGAAGATTGATTCCTTCGTACTTGTAACGACATGATTGTATACAAGCTGGTATATATATGTGTGTGTATGCATACAATTTCCGATTTCTAAACATTATGCTGGGATGTAAAATGCACACATTAGGTCCTAACTTTTGAGACATGTGACTAATGTTTAAATTGAGATATGTGTGCATGTCAATGCTTGCATGATCCTGTGATTGCTTGTGTTGCATAACATGGTTGTTACTATTGACCTTTGTATATACCAATTGGATGGGAACATCCAATGGCCCGTATATGATATAGTGCCTCAAGAGATTAGAGGTACGATGTTGCGCGACTTTTAGGGAGCCAAGTGATTGATGAATACTTGGCTTCAGGTGTTTGTTATAGCAACAAAGATCATGGTTAGTTAGTGACTAGTTACAGGAGCAGAGTGCACGCTGACTGGGACTGTGCTACGAAATGTGTTAACCTAAATTGCGTGTAGGTCCTATAATGCATCTGCGTGAATATGACAATTATATGTGTTATTTATGTTAAGATAACATGATATTTTTTTCTGACTAACCCTTTGAAGTTGTAGATGGCATGGTTGCTGTTGACCTTGATAAGAGTGTCGAAATCTTCTTCTGTTCAAAAGTTGGTTAAAACAATAGCGTGGCCATATAAGAGAGGATGATATTAAATCATGTTGTTTGTATGGGTCAAATATTGAATTCTAAGTTCTGCTTTGACATGATGATGATTATGAATAACGTTAATACATATGCATTGCTAAATTTCGAAAGCAAACTTATGCATGTGATGACTGGTGCCTTGGTCTATGATACGTGGTTGATGATGATCTTAAGGATGTGTGATAGCTGAAGGATTACATACTTGGCCTGACATGGTAAGATGACAATTGGCATATGTGTTGTTAATTTATTTTGTGCACTAACATCTAAGTGTATGTGGTAGGACATAGTAGGATTCGGTGGCAGAGAAAGGAAAAATGTATCATGGCATGGTGCAACAGGATATGGACCAAGCCCATCAAGAATGAGGAAGAGGGATATCCTATGAAGAACGAGGAATAACATTGCTCAGCGTAGAGAAAAGTTGAAGAGAAGCTGAAACTGCGCAAATCTATCTCTCAGTGACCACAAGGAAAGATGACATGTTATATGACTCTTAAGGAGTTGAGGAGAAAGACCAAGGAACCACGTTATGATAAAAGATCGGGATCGCATGCTAACTCCGTAGGATGCATAACCATCTGGAGGGTAAGTATGGTAAGTAAAGTACACCTTTTTGAAGTACATCTCTTAGTGTAGCTTGAAGTACTGTTGATCATCGTCAAACCTTTTTGTCTTCAATGACATGCATGGTTGCAAGCACTGAAAGTCATTCCATGTGTTTTCTCTATGTGTCTTGCTTCTTGTAGCTTGTTGGACCAATGGTCGTCTTTTGGCATATGGATTGCTTTGTCATGGTTGCAATCTTGTTTTGGCGATTTCGAAGGTTTGTCTTTGTGTGCATGAGTTGTTTTCACTCTGTGAACATGGGTCGCAGTCATACACAAAGTTGTAAGCATAGTCGCGCAAGTGTTGGCACTGTCGTCCGAAGTTCTATCTCAAGTGTCGCACTTGTTTCTCTTAGCTTTAAGATAGTCTCACTGAGCACATGTTTTGTGTTGTTGGTCTGTGTTGTCTTGTCGTCAAAACATGCTAAGTGTATGATCACAATGTCAGTCGGCACAAACTCTCTTGCTTTTGACACTTAGCCATTTCTTGAAAATCTGCTCGACCGGACACCTTCCTTCAGCCGGACCCCGACTGAGCTGCACTGCGCAGTCTCAGCCCTCAGTGACCCTACTCTACTGCCTAGAACTATGCAATGCTTGACTCTGTTCTCTGGGCCAACTGCACTGCACAATCCTGAAAGTGAGAAGCCTGTCTGCCTCCCAAAACTGCGCATTTCTCAAGATCAGTTATCAAGCCTCCCTCTCGACTGCCAGAAACCTGCACTGCACTGAAACTCGGGGCTGCACTTCTCTCCAAAACTGTAGACATGCCCAGCTGATCCCCTTGCTGCCTGCCGTGCGCTACCTTCAGAAACTACGCAGAAATGATCAACAAGACCTCTGCTGCCTTGCTCTGCATTGTCTCCAAAAATTGCACAGTCCTCTTCGGCAAGTCCTCTGCTGGCTTGCTCTGCACTGCCTCAAGAAACTACGTAGAATTCCCCGCTGGTCTCCCTGTGGCCTGTCTTGTCTTCCTCTTGAAAACTGCGCAATAGTTCCCCTACACTCTGCCTTGTCTTCCTCCCAGGAACTTCGCAGAATTGACCAGTAGTCCCTTTGCAGGTCTGTTCTGTTTTCCCTTCAGAAATTGCTGAGAAATGCCCAACAACCTTGCTCTGTCTTCCCCCTGGAAACTACGTAGAACTGCCCAGTAGTCCCTCTGCAACTCTGCTTTGTCCTCCCTCTGGAAACTGTGCAAAAACTATCCCTTTCAAGGTCTCAACTCGCAACCGACACTGGTGACCGTCACTGCCCGATTCTGCCTCCTAGTGATGACTGCGCAGTTTTTCCCGACAGTGCAGATCGAGCTCCAGAATTCCTCATCCTAGCCTGAGTTGTGCTCTGTGCAGTTTCAGTGTCCTGTCCTCCCTCCAGTCACCTGGACCCGAACACGGAAAACAATGCATCATGCTAGACTAGGAGATTTTCGGATTTGATGTCGTCCCGTCATGAGTGAATTGCAAGAATAGGTACATTGATGGAACATGGCGAGACGACGAACGGGATGAAGAAGGAGTGCATGCTAGAAGACTTGCTTGCAGCTGGATGCACACAAAAAGCACATCGAGCAACAAGCGAAAAGAGTACATGCATGGAACCATCTTGCAAAGACCAAGACCATTGGAGTCCCCACAACACCAAGCTATGCGGAGGTGAAGATAAACCACGTCCAAGAACACATCTATCACTCAGCAGCACATCAACTTGACATGGACACCACAGTCAACCAATACATGTCAACAGTGTCATGTCGAGTTGTGTCATGATTTGTCTTGGCCACATCACTACTATGGGCCATACTTGTTGTAATCAAATGTAATGTAAAGTGACATTCCAAGTGTCATTAGTGGAATGCAAACAGACATTATGTAATGTAAAGAGTTATATGTAACGAAGTTGAAGAGTCATGAGGGTAGTCCAAGAGTCAAAGGGGAATGTCAAGGGTCACCCCACCCTTTGTTATATATAGAACCTCATAAGTCATAGAATAGGCTTTTCGGAGCCAAGCTTTTGCTAGGCATTGCTTAGAGAGGGCTTGGAGAGTATTGTGACGAGCCTTGGCTTCACCACAGTGCAAAGCGAATATATCTCTTTGGAGGAGCAGGCGGTGTTGACTGTAATGTTCCACTATTGGGGCTAGTGGCTGTCATGGTTGTATGTATGGATGGAACTTTCACTTTGTATAATATAACAAAACAATCACGTTTTCATGCATATGTTGTTATTGTAGTTGGACTCTTTTGGTTGCTTTAGCAATGTTTGTCATTTAACTTACGCATTCATGTATGAACTACTTTGTATATGATTGTATGAATCTTGTTGGAATTGTGTTGTTGGTTTAACCCGTCACTTTGGATTGTGGACTATTTTGCTTTCCAGCTTGTGATGTCATCCAACTCATGTGTTCCTTTCAGGTTGCATATGATTATAGGCTTCTAAGGGACACATCTCCTTTCCCCCTCTGTGTGTTAGAACCCCCATGCATCTCTCTTGACTCGTTGCAAGATCACACACATGCTTCCGACAAAGATATCGCACTTACCTCTGTGCGCTATCGCAGTCAAGGCATAACTTTACTATCCACTGCTAGGGCTCCTACTCCAAACGGTTTGAGGTCTAGTTGGGACTTCTTACCGAGGAGATCCCCTGACATGTTGGACACCGTCAACATATTCTAAATGGTATAATGTTCAATGTCCTATAAAATAAATAGGATAAATGGTGTGTGTATAAACATAGGAATATATCTCTGATATGAATGAATGAATAATATGCACAGTAAAGCCTTCAACGCATTAAAAAGGTCTGTAAAGATCGAGACTAAACTATGACAGTATATAACATAAGATCCTCATGTGTTAATGAGTAATGGTTACATCAAAGACGCCTGTTTGACAGGGTCTGTATACATATGCTGGCTACAAGTCGTTCTGTAATTTACATGGCATCGCGTTGATGCTGAGGATGATATCCCCTCTTAACTATGTTAACGTTTAAGATTTTCCAAAGGCCTGTTAGCCTGCAGTAATCGGCGTCTTCAATGTTGTGAGGATATGGCTGCTTGTGGCCATATTGCTTTAGCTAGTAGCATTTTATCCAGGAGGGATGGTTGCGCGTCCCTTCCAATAGCCAAACGCCTCTAAGACCTTTGATAAGTGCAATCGCGTACTTTCAGTAGCCATGGAAGTCTTCGACGAGTGCCACCGCGTTGCCGGTCAAGGCAATACGTGCCTTGTGGTGTGCCTTGGCTTGTAGATCATCGAGGAGTTCTAATGTCCTTAAGCCCTTTTTGTATTTTGCAACTCCCGTGGAATCAGGAAAAGTATTTCTATTGTAAGAGGATAACACCATGAATGCTTAGGGAGCCATGGTGGCCATGGTAGAATGTTGGTGCAAATCCAACCAGTTGCAGAAACACCGCAACCAAGTCATGGATGATTCCATGCTCGAAGGGCTAAGTAATGCTTGAAGCACGTTGCGGCAAGGTCAGGCGGGCCTTAGTTGATAAGTTATTTGGCAGAGATTATGCAATCGGTCTGACAAAAGCCCTGGACCTGGACTGTTGGAGCGGGCTTCTGTGGCAAGCTTTCATCGGTCCGGGGGGGGGGTAATGCACGGTGGGACCCGTTGACTGTAGATGTGCAACTAACGTTTAAATTGAGATATTTGTGCCGTTGAATGCTTGCATGATCCTGTGATTGCTTGTGTTGCATAGCGTGGCTGCTACTATTGACCTATATATATATATATATATGCCAATTGGATGGGAACATCTAATGGCCCGTATATGATATAGTGCCTCAAGAGATTAGAGTTATGATGTTGCACAACTTTTAGGGAGCCACGTGATTGATAAATACTTGGTTGCAGGTATTTTTTGTAGCAACAAAGATCATGGTTAGTTAGTAACTAGTTGCAGGAGCAGAGTGCTTGCCCACTGGGACAGTGTTACATAATGTGTTAACTTGAATTGCATGTAGATAATGTAATGCATCTGTGTGAATATGATAATTATAAGTATGATAAATGTTAATATAACATGAGATTTTTTCTAACTGGCCCTTTGAAATTAGAAAACAAGCTTATGCATGTGATAATTGGTGTCGTGGTCTATGATACATGGTTGATGATTATCTTAAGGATGTGTGACAGCTGCAGGATTACATACTTGGCCTGACATGGGAAGATGACAATTGTCATATGTGTTGTTAATTTATTTTGTGCATTAACATCTAAGTGTATGTGGTAGCACATAGTAAGACTCGGTGGTAGTGAATGAAAACTCGCTACGAAATAACAAGAACTGGCTGAGTGGAATGATGAGTTGCAAAAGCGGTTGAGGGAAATGAAATACCAAGCTGAACCTGTTACTACTCAAACTACCAGGGGACCTAAAAGGGGTTCCTAATAGGGCAACTGCTAGGTTAAGGGCAACGTTGGAGGCTTAGCCTATTGTCACCACAGTTAAGTCTCCTTGCTCTTTACGGACTTTCACCGATGGGAGGAGTCCCGGTAGTGTAGGGATCACTTGTAAAGTATATGTCAATGGATAGGTGGAAAGGGACCGTGGAAACCCTTTCCCAAGGATGGAGTGAAGAATGGAACTTGCTTGCTCTTTAAGTAAGGGACTTGGTCCTCCAGGGGTAAGGGGTGAGGATTGGAGGGTTGAGAAAGAAGGAATAGGCTTATTGACGAGGTTCTCAATCCTTATAATCCTTGGGAAACTTGGATTCCCAAATGGTCCTTGAGAAATAATCTTTATTGAGAAGTGGGACCACCTGGGGCCAAGTGGACTCAGCGCAAGCTCGGGGATGGAATGCAACAACCAATGATGTTCCTGTCCTAGAAAAGGTGAAGGGAAAGGACCAAACACGGATATTTACTTCAAAAGGTTGAATGTATCCTGTTGAGGTCTAGCCTTTGGGATGCCTAGGCAAAATTCGATCCTAGAGCTAGGGCTTGGGATTCCCAGAGATTCCACTATTAGAATTGCCTCAAATTTGGAGGAGAGGGAGGGGACCCATCAACGATGTAGGCTGTAGGAGATCAAAGTTTTTCCTTCGTCAATTCCTGGGAAATTGATGCCCTAGGTGACCTTTGCGGGCTAGACTTGGGAAAAAGTGGTAAAAGGTGAAAAAGGTGAATGAGATGACCACCCTTTTTAGGGATCATTGACTAATCCACTTGGGATATGTGGTCAAGGATGATGATGAGTAAGAACTTGGTTTCTTGATCAAGGAGGCCCGAAAAGTCAGCTTCATCCAATGCTGAGAGAAAGAAAATAAAAGTGACCTTCAAGCATTTATACTTCAAAGCAAATGATGTAAGCTCATCTAGACAAATAATCTCTAGGACATTTCATTCATTTAATAGGCCATACATTAAATTATCTAAAACATGCTTCATTCCACATTTCAATTATGCAGCAACTAGCCCTAATTTTAGCAGTATGTAGCAACAAGAATAAGAACGTTAAATTTTACTTACAACGTTATAGAGTACATCCAATCGACAATTTGTTTTCAAGACAAAGCTCGAAGACAAGAAAATATTCCAGATCCATACATCAAAATTCATCCATCTACAAAAATATCCTCCACGGAAAAAATGCGAAGTCCTCTATGATTAGAGAGATCCGAAGTCAAGTGATGATCCAAATGAATGTATCTGACATCAATATATAGCCTCCTAAGGAGTCTGAATTAGCCTATGGGCCTACATTAGCTCCTAATGATAGAATAATGTGCAAATAAAATCCCTATTGGTGACAAGCCCACAAAACTAGCTCACAAATGGAAAAATAAGCCTCACAAGGGGCCAAATAATAATATGTACATGTCGTGGGGCCCTCCAAAGGCCTAATAATGTTCTGAAGTGCCATACTGAGGAATAAATTCCTCGGAATATGATGGACAAGGGGGTGGCCCCTTGTTCTCCAAGTAGTAGACCTGGGGTGCTCCTAGTGGGTCTGAGGGCACATAAATGACCGCATGGGTCTCCATATGAATCGGAGGTGCCTGTAGATCCTCTACAATGGTCCGAGTGGTGGAATGAATGTTTCCATGACGTCGTACAAGTCTTGGGACACCTGCCAAGAGTGTGGGGCTCCTGTGGGGGCCTGCCGGGCATAATGTACCAAGCATATCATTATGCCAAAAGTGGATCGTTAGTAGTCTCCGAGCATTGATGAAGGTCCGTGGAGTGTTGTCCGCTACTGTTGAAGCCAATGACTCTCTATGCACACCCTATATGTGCCAATGTAGACCTCTTGGGTTAAGGTCCCGTATAAGGAGACCAAACCCAAATGGAAACCACCTGTAATCCTGCATAAGATCCAATGTGTCCATCTAATGGGGGTGGCTAGTGAGAAATAAGTGAGATGGAGTAAGGAATGAGAGGGGCAATTCTGGGCCACATATTGGGGCATAGGGGTAGGTAGATAAAGGGAATCCCACACCTGGGTATGTAATGTGTAGGAGGGAGCAATCGTGGTATATGAGGTGCCTCGACCTTGATTTTCCACCCTTGTTTATATGCCTTTTGCCTTTTATGAATTTTATTTAATTAACTGCTCGAGTCTCAAAGGACAAGAGCATGTTGTGTAAGATATAGAAGTGATTACGACCTTTTACGTAGGGCGGTTCATTGCCCTCCAGGGGTTGGGACAATCATGGGTTCCTGAATGATAAAGGAGGCTCATCTAGGGCCTATGGAACCCGGGGTGATGACCATGGATTGGGGTAGAGCTCATGTGTTGGCTTTTGCCCACGTGCTAATTATTTTGTCCCCACCATCTTTTGCATTTTGTGGTACATTTTCCTGTTAAATGTGGCCAATTATGTTTTTTTCTTTTTCTTTTAGTTGCTTCAACCTCCGGGGCATCATTCCAGGCCTGACCAAAGTGGGGGCAAGGGGATAGGGAGGCTGGACCTATGTGGACCTAGAATGGAAATGTGAACCCAGGTGGGAGAAATGATGAATGGGGTATAGTGAGTGGAAAGGGAGGAATATATGCCAATAACGGAGCGGTACCACAAACCCAAAGCCGAGGTTTCCCAAGTAGTACCACCTTAGAACCAAATGGTCAATAAAAGACATCCCATGGGACTAAGATCCAAGGGTAACATCCAGAAGAGATCAAGGGGACAGTAGCACAAACTAAGCCCACCCCTTCTGCCAAATTGCCCCATCAATCCATACCTAGAAGTACCCATGATAAGTAGACCCAATACTCAATTACCAAATGACAATACATAACTTGAGATTCGGGAGGCCCACCTTTAAACATACAATCAATACAGGTGGGTGAAGGCTCAGGTGGCAGAAAAATGGAACAACGAGCTAGTAGGAGGCTGTAAGGGGTTTCCCGCTGAGGTTCATCATGGAGAATAATTTCTTCTAGGGATATCACCCACGAAGAGGTGGCTAACATCTGGCTCCAACGAGGATGTGATCTCTCGAAGAAGTGGACGAGGCTGCTCGAACGGGAGGTCACGAGAACTCCAACAATCTCTTGGTCACTGTAGACCTGTTATTTGCACATGTCAAATATCAAAGCCACGAGGCAACATGTTTTTTACGGTGTCTTATGATCACCCATGCTTAATGTTAGCCCATAAACCAACAAGAAACAAAATATGCAATTTTTATTTTTATTTTTTTAACCTAATTGCAATCTAAGCTATCACGAGAAACATCATATGTGGTTAGTTCTAATGCAAAAATCAGCATCCAATGCATCCTACTCTACCATGCATATGATACTATGTCAAGTGCTAGATATAATCATGGACCCAATGCAACCAAGATGTCAATTGATTAATACAAGAATGCATGTTTCCATGATTATTTTTGCAATGGACTTCACAATATAAATGGGAAATATGATGCGAGGAGTTACGGGGGCGGAAGGTGTGAAAACAAGAGACCCATATTATATAGAAAGGAACCTTAGAAGAAGGGAAAAACATCATCCGAGAAGATTGAATTTGGTCATCTAACCAGGGGATAGGAATGTCAATGATCAAGTACATGATTCTTTGATGAAGAGCTATCTCAGACCCATCACCCTCTAGGTAAGAAGGATTGAATGTCAAAAGCATATTTAGGATGATGTTATTTTTGTCATTGGCAAAACAGGAAGTGGACTTGTCATTGTATTTGGGGAAAAACCATGATTCATGGTTCTTCATGGGGGAAAGCAGCGCTTCATCAAGACTAGGGGAATGAAGATCATCACAAACATTTATTTCTCGGAACATAAAGAAGAGACCTTTCCAATCACTAGGAAGGGCTTTCATAAGTGCCAACAATGTTATTTAGAAGGTGCGGAGCATTCTCTTCTTCCATGAGCTCACTCTTATGGACTTGAGAAACGATGGGGTCTTCATTTCTATAATCATAGACAACCCAAAATTCACTCGCAAATTCTTTGTTTATTCGATTATCATGATTTTCCTTAGAATCCTCCAATTCTTCATTATATATTTGGTGTTGGTTAGGATTCCATTAATTCTCTTCTTTAGATAGGGAGGACTTCTCTTCCTTCATTCGCTCCCGAAGAATTATCTCCAAGGTATTTACTACATGATTTTGATAAAACACCCCAAGAAGAAGGTCATCAGTAGGATTCTCTTTATATTCACTCTTCGTGTTAAAATGCCTTTTCGATTGCTCACAATAGTGGGAGAAAATCTCTTGGGAGTTATATGTGGCCATAAGTTTTCTGCAAGACTTTTCATATTCCATCATCCATTCTTGCAATGTCCGAGTGTTCTCGGGGTTGAGATCTTCCTCATTAGATAGGGAGGACTTGCTTTCCAATTCTTGAATCTCTCCTTTGGCACCACCATTAAAATATGCATCAATAAGAGGCACCTCCTCAAACATAAAACCATATTCAATAACTTCCTCCTCTCGAAGGGCCATATCTAACATTTGGGATATGTCTTCATGAGATTGAAAACTCGGCCTTTTGTGCAACAAGAATTGGGTAGTCAACATTGGAAGAGAAGGAATGCTTTTAGGTTTACATGACTCAAGCCAATTGGTACATGGGGCAATGGATAGGACAAACAATTCCATTTGGTCAGATGGTTGAGTTATATTTTTCTTTGAAAGGTACCTTATGAACCTTACCACGTGGTTGGCCGCGGAAAGTGGATCCCCATCAAACATTGGCATATTCTTCATGGATTTCGATGAAGGATATCTTGGGGTCCCAATATATGGCAGGAATATATGTGGTCTGTTGATTTTTGGTAGCGTCGGATGTGCTCTAGCCATGAAATTTGGTGGAGAGGCTAAGGCACATGAGATCTCCAAGACCCAGAAATCATTTGGAGAAATTCCACTCGGATGAAGAGATATTAAAATAATTAATATTTTTAATGATTCCCGAAGTCTAAACTTAGGAAAATTAAAATATTAATGTTTATTAATATAAAATAGGTGAGAAAGTTCTAAGAGATGAGGATCAAGCCAGATCTAATCTTAGCCGTTGATTAGGTACTTAATCTCGGCCGTTGAATCGTCAACAAGAAAAGTATAAGAGGAGGCTTGAGGGTCAGTTGGAGACACATCGAAGAGAGATCAAGAATTCGATTTTTTGGGGCTGGGTTTGCTGAGGAAATTGAGTTAGAGATCGGTCGTAGCGAGGGGCAGTTCAGCAATGGATTTCGATCCAAGGCTGAAGAATACATATCAGAGAGGCAACAAAGTGCCTGAAGAGGCAGCGTAGAGCCTAGGAGGGCTGATGCAAAGGTTAAGGAGGTTAGCGCAGAGGATGCACAGGGCCGTAGAGGCTGATGCAAAAGTCGAAGAGGGATTCAGAGGCAGCGCTGGGAGTGTCTGTGGGGCAGACTGGGAGCTAATCAACTAACGCAGAGCCGAGGAAGTGTGATGCAGTTCTTGAAGGGTGACACAGTTCTAGAGGAGTGCTTGGAGCAACTTTCATTGTCCAGCACAAGGAACAGCTGGAGTCACTGTGGGATTGTTCATCCGGTTGCTAATTTGCCGGAATATCTGTTTCTGGATAGAGGGACTGCTGCTGAGGATATTCTCTGAAGGGTGAGCCATTTTTGGCACCCTAGTTGTATTCAGAAATCTGCTTAATAATAAAACCCTCATACATGCTACATCGGTTTTCCCGAATTGGGTTTTTCTAGGGACGATTGTCCAAAAATAACGGTGTCCCTTGTGTTGTCTCAATTTATTTTAGTTGTTGATCTGTATATTTGTGAAGGCTGCAATTGTGTTTACTTCAATGTTTATGCTATTAACTAACTTTTTAATGTAAGGAACAAGTAGGAGATAGTAAACCAGATATTGTAGTAGGGGTTTCTGATGTGTTAGATTCAGGTATTTTCACATGGTATCAGAGCGATTGCAGATCAAGGAGCACTGGAGACACCAGCCGAAGAAATCAGAGGATTTATAGCAGAGAAGCAGCTGTCCCAAGAGACAGCGCTGCTCCAAAGCTGAAGAGGCAAGAGGAGTGACACAGTGCAAAGAAGGTGACACAGAGTCTCACACAGAGCCTGCGTCAGCATTCTGAGCCAGGAGAAGGGCCAGCGCAGAGGTAGAGAGGGGCAGAATAGGCTCACGCAGAGCCACGTCATCCTTCTCAGCCAGGAAGGTTTGACGTAGTTAGCCGGGAGGAGCAGATTCAGCCTACACTGGGATTGTGCAGAGCCTAAAGGGGCTCAGATTCTTTAGTTGCCGGGGCTAACGGAGCTGTGCAGATTGTGATTTGGGGAGCTGGTGGGACGCTGGTTCTGTTAGTATAGATTTATAGCCAAGAAATCCAGATGCGAGTTGCAGCAGCAAAGGGGGATTGGAGAGGAGTGATTCGACATTTGGCAGGAGGATTTCCAGGAGGGCAATCGAGACTCAGAGGGAGTCTAGAAGAGGAGCAGAGATGGCAGTGAACCGATTGAGGGATCAGGACAGATTGGACGGGGCTTCCAATTTTGTCATCTAGAAGGCTAAGATCCTGGCAATCCTGGATAAACATCGCATCAAGGACTATGCCTTGAGAACCATAGCTATCCCACTTGACCCTGATGCAAATGAGAAGTATGAGGAGGCCCAGGCGAAGGAGAAATGCATGATCCTAGACGGGGTCAAGGATCATGTCATACCACATATTGCTGAGAAGAACACAGCAAGGGAGATGTGGCAGACCTTGGCCACCTTATACTACACGGAAGATGTTATTGGAAAATCAGTTGAGGTCATATCAGATGCAAAAAAGAGAGGAGATAGATCACTTTCTTCTCAGGTTACAAGGGATTCAAGATTAGCTTACTTCCCTGGGGGCTACACCAGATACAAAGTTCATGGTCAGGACTGCCTTGAATGCAGTCTCCGAGGAGTGGGAGACATTTGTCCAAAGCATTTTGGATAGAGCGACTCTCCCCAGTTGGGAGGATATGTGGGCAGCTCTTTGACAGGAAGAGCTCAGGAGATTGACCAAGACGAGGAGTAGCATCAAGGGGGCTCAAATCAAGAAAGAGGAGGAGGATGTGACTCTAGCATCTGCTGGATAGCAGGGGGTTCAGAAGAGGAAGAAGAAGGATATCTCCAAGGTCAAGTGCTTCAACTATGGAGAGCTGGGACATTATGCCTCCCAGTGCCCCAGGAAGAAAGGAAGGGAGAAGCTTCCGACTCGAAGGCTGCTCCAGCAAAGGCAGAGAAGGATGTCGAGACTGATGACGATTGTGTCATGAGTGCTCATGTGCCTCTGGAGAAGAGGTGGGGAGACATAGAGCTGTAGTCGAGAGGACTACAGAAGAGGGGAAGGATCCTTGAGGTACCCAAACTCTTGGATCACATCTGGCTACGGGAGCCCTTAACGAGAGTAGCATGGTGATAGGTGTCAGGTGGAGCAAGGTGTGATGGAGCAACAAGGCAGTACTAGAGTGTAGAAGTCTGTAGTAGCGCAGTGGAGGTTGCAGCAGTTCGAGAGGCACAGAAGAGGTTGTAGTAGCGCAGTGGCAGCAGAGGGAGCACAGGTTAGCAACAGAGGTAGCTTCAGCATCACGAGGCTTCCAGACTGACCAGGATGTCAGTGTTTGGGAGAAGACAGTTACTTACTTCTCGGTAATTGAGTTGTAGTGTAGCAGTTAGCAGTGGCAGTGCTATGGGCAACATGATGCAACATTTTGAGAGGGAGCTGCAGTACAGATGTAGCAGTGGCAGTGTCATGGACAGCAGTACAGGAAGCAGTAGTGCAGTGGGTGTGGGGCAGCAGGCCAAGTATCAACGCAGAGGACCAATGCGGAGGATCAGTGTGATGCTTCTATGGTGAGGCAATACTAGAGCACATTCCTCGCTAGGAGGGAGTGTTGATTTTTGGTAGCGTTGGATGTGATGTAGCCATGAAATTTGATGGCGAGGCTAAGGCACATGAGATCTCCAAGACCCAGAAATAGTTTGGAGAAATTCCACACGGATGAAGAGATATTAAAATAATTAATATTTTTAATGAGTCCCTAAGTCTAAACTTAGGAAAATTAAAATATTAATGTGTATTAATATAAAATGGGTGAGAAAGTTTTGAGAGACGAGGATCAAGCCAGATCTAATCTTAACCGTTGATTAGGGACTTAATCTCGGCCGTTGAATCGTCAACAGGAAAAATATAAAAGGAGGCTTGAGGGTCAGTTTGAGACACACCAAAGAGAGATCAAGAATTCGATTTGGTTGGGTTTGCTGAGGAAATCGAGTTAGAGATCAGTCGTAGTGAGGGGCAAGTCAACAAGGGATTTCGATCCAAGGTTGAAGAATAGATATCAGAGAGGCAACGCAGAGCCTTGGAGGGCTGACACAGAGGCTAAGGAGGCCAGCGCAGAGGACGCAGAGGGCCGTAGAGGCTGACACAGAAGCCATAGAGGCTGACGCAGAAGTCAAAGAGGGCTTCAGAGGCAATGTTGGGATTGTTTGTGGGGCAGACTGGGAGCTGATCAACCGACATAGAGCCGAGGAAGTGTGTTGCAGTTCTTGAAGGGTGACGCAGTTCTAAAGGAGTGCTTGGAGCAGCTTTCGCTATCCAGCATAAGGAACAACCAGAGTCACTGTGGGATTGTTCATCTGGTTGCTGATTTGCCAGAATATCTGTCTCTGGCTAGAGGGACTACTGTCGAGGATATTCTCTGAAGGGTGGGCCATTTCTGGCACCCTAGTTGTATTTAGAAATCTGCATAATAATAAAACCCTCATATATGCTGCATCGGTTTTCCCGAATTGGGTTTTTCCGGGGACGATTGTCCAAAAATAATGGTGTCGCTTGTGTTGTCTCCGTTTATTTCAGTTGCTGATCTGTATATTTGTGAACGCTGGAATTTGTATTTGTTTCGATGTTTATGTTATTAAATAACTTGTTAATGTAAAGAGCAAGTACGAGATAGTAGACCAAATATTGCAGTAGGGGTTTCTGATGTGTTAGATTCAGGAATTTTCACACGGTCAACATGTTGCTGGGTTCTGAATGACATGGGAGTCGCCAAGGTGAATGAAATTGCTTTAACAAATGCTTGCTTCACCCTACAAGCATTGACTTTGAAGTTCAATGAAGAACTAGGGCTTTGTTCTTCTAATGGAATCACCAATAATGTTATTTCAATATGTCCTATGGGGAACCAAACTCGTTTCGTGTGCCTGACAACGATGCCAGAAATGTTACCACTCAAACCAGAAGGGGACCTAAAAGGGGTTCCTAAGAGGGCAACTGCTAGGTTAAGGGCAACGGTGGAGGCTTATTCCACTGTCACCACAACTAAGTCTCCCTGCTCTTTATGGACTTTCACCGATGGGAGGAGTCACGGTGGCGTAGGGAGCACTTGTAAAGTATATGTCAATGGATAAGTGGAAAGATACCCTAGATACCCTTTCCACCTTTCTTTATATGCCTTTTGCCTTTTGTGAATTTTCTTTAATTAATTGCTCGGGGCTCAAAGGATAAGAGCATGATGTGTAAGATATGGCAGTGATTACCCACTTTTAGGTAGAGCGGTTCATTGCCCTCTAGTGGTTGGGACAATCATGTTGATGTCAGCTATCGGATGGGCAGAGTGGATGTGGATCGTGGATGGAAGATTGCAAACCCGTCCTTACTTCGATGGTAACAGGTTGCAAATTGAGCATAGACGACTCATCTAATTATGTGGATCAGAGGTTGTACAGATCTATGATTGGTAGTCTTCAATATGTAACAGCATCCCGACCAGATGTTATGCAAGCAGTTGGACAAGTAGCAAGATTCCAAGCAGCACCAAAAGAATCACATATTATTGCTGTCAAAATAATTCTTCGATATCTAAAGGGCACAACAGAATATGGCTTGTGGTATCCCAAGGGCAACAATCTCATTATTCAAGCCTTTACAAATGCAGATTGGGCAGGAAGCGTTGATGATTGTAAGAGTACTAGTGGAGCAACATTCTATCTAGGTGGTTGTCTCGTATCATTGTTGAGAAAAAAGCAAACCTCAATCTCATTATCTACAACAGAAGTAGAATACATTGCAGCGACAACTTGTTGTACTCAAGTCCTTTGGATGAAACAAACTTTGCAAGATCTTCAAGTACAATTCAATGAGCCTATTCCCATCTTCTGTGATAACACCAGTGCCATCAACATCTCCAAGAATCCTGTCATGCATTCAAAAACAAAACACATTATGATCAAATATCATTTTGTTAGAGAACAAGTCGCTGAAAAGAATATCAAACTTGAATATGTTGGTACAAAAGAACAAATCACTGATATCTTCACTAAACCTTTACCTCGTGAAGCATTTGAATATCTTCGCTAGAAGCTTGGGATTCTCCTATGTTCTCATTAGATTTTCCTTATTCAAAAAGTAAAGGGGGAGTGGAAGTGTGTACAGGTCCACAGGATGGTTGTGTGTCAGGGGGAGTTACCCTTCGCCATTGATGTTAGAGGGGGAGAGAAGGCAGTAGGAAGAGGTGCCCTGATCGCAGGGGGAGTACTTGTGTTGCCATCAATGCCAAAGGGGGAGATTGTTGATCTAAAGATGATATGAGGTTGTCATTGATGTCAACCCAAGCAACACCAAGGATGACCCTGAACTTCCATGGCACATTGGGCATCATCATTCATGGTTTCTCGTCTCATAACCATTATAGGAATACTCTACTCAAAAATATCTTTCTATCGATATATAGCTCTCCTCGTAATTCCTCACGGTTTGTAAGTTATTCAAGATTGAAGTTAGTAACCCCAATTAGTGGGCTAAAACCCCATGGGGTTGTGGCATGGCATTTATCATTGATTTTGGTCATTGAATAGTCAATAATTAATAATTTTTTAAGCTCCTAAAATCCCTCCAACATTCTCTATAGAAGCCCCTCTCAACTCTATAAAAAAAATCTCATATATCCTCCAAAAGGAGTGATCGTGGCATTTTCGCTATAACTTTATTTCTGCGAAGTCTTAGATGTTGAAATTAAAACCCATTTGAGCGAAATCCTGATGAACGTCATGACCGAATTTCTGATCTTGGCTCGCTATATTTTTGGAGATATGATTTGTGGAAGTTAGGGTTTTTGCAAGCTCCCGAATTTCATCTCAAAGAGTTGGGAAAGTCGTAATAGCTCTCTCTCTGAGAAATGGATTGGAATTCTGTAAAAAGTGGCGGATAGTGCACGAACTGTAGTTTTATGTGTATCAATTTCATAGCCAAAAGAGGAAACAATGACACGTGGCACGCCGTACAAATTCGCTCTACTGAACTAGTCCATAATTAGGTCATTGTGAGAGATTGGGCATAACTTTGCCTTGAAGAATCCAAATTGGGTCAGACCTGTGGCATTGGAAAGAAGACTCAGAGGGCTACTACAGGACCAAAGATCACATATTGGGGATCTGAAATCACAGAGATACATCATATTCAATATTGTGCTCCTAGAAGGCAAGAAAAAAAAACTAGATCAAGTGCTATCAAGGGCTGCAAAGGACCAGACTTTCTAGGGCAGAAAAGAGCAAGGTGCAACAAAATGATGCAGCAGAGGTAAGCTCCAGGTAAGTATCTTCTGTATATGCATGTTCATCTCTTAATTGCATTAGGTTATTTGTATTCTAATTTGTTGTTTTTGTTTAGCATTGACATATGCTCTGCATGATGAGGTAAGTTTTTCTATTATCATGTCATGGGTATTTCCTTGAAGACTTTTTGCAGGTATTATATATTCATCAAGAGAAGACTCAATGCATAATCTAATGTTCAGAAGAGTGAGAAAGGGTAGCATGACAAGAGCAACAATCAAGGTGCAAAACAACAACAAGAAGTTCACCACATGAAGTCTTCAAGTGGGCAGCATGACATACAGCCATTGTAAAAGTATCATTGTACAGAGTCATTGTAAAAGCATCATTGTAAAAGTTGTACAAGTATCTATCTACCAGGAGTTGAAGAGGCAATGTCGGGAGGTTTAGGATCATCATTAGGTGGTTGTGTCATAGTTGGGGTTATGGTCTAGTGTGTCTTATTCTTCTACATCATTCTATATCATTGTAAAGTGGACCATTTTCCCTGATACAAGAGTCCATTCTTCTTTTATTCTTCTATAGGGTGGTAGGGTGGTGCTAAGTTGGTGCATGAAGTCACCAACAGGTTCAAGTGTGTGAAAACTTCAGGGTGGTAGGGTGGTGCTAGGGTGAGTTGTAGCTCATTGGGTGTTGGGTCATCCGTTCAGTTGACTACTGAAGGATCTCGAGCGTTGGAGCGTCCATTTAGTGGGCGCTGGAGAAGAATGCTTTTCTAGATTCTAGGAAGTTGGAGCTTTCTTTTCAATTGGAGTTGAAGATTAAAGAATTATTAGAAAAGCGTTCAGGTGGTTTTTGTCACGGAGGTGGTTTCCACCTCAAAAACTGTGTGCTTTTGTGTTCCTTTTGTTTACTGCTATCATTGTACAAACACTGATAATAATTGAAGATTAACTAATGCTCTGAAAGATTAATTAATAATACTAATTGAAAGGAATACTGATTCAACCCCCTCAGTATTTCCAACAAATCATGGGTTCCCGAATGATAAAGGAGGGTCATCTAGGGCCCCTATGGAACCAGGGTGATGACCATGGATTGGGGTAGAGCTCATGCATTGGCTTTTGCCCATGTGCTAATTATTTTGTCCCGACCATATTTTGCATTTTGTGATACAATTTCTTGTTAAATGTTGCCAATTATGCTTTTTTCTCTTTCTTTAGCTGCTTCAACCTCTGGGGCATCATTCCAGGCCTAACCCAAGGTGGGGGCAAGGGGATAGGGAGGCTGGCCCTATGTGGACCTAGAATGGAAATGTGGACCCAGGTGGGAGAAATGATGAATGGGGTATAGTGAGTGGAAAGGGATTAATATATGCAGATAAAGGAGCGGCACCAAACACCCAAAGTCAGGGTTTCCTAAGTAATACCATCCTAGAACCAAATGGTCAACAAAGGAGATCCCACGGGACTAAGATCCAAGGGTAACATCCAAAAGAGATCAAGGGGACAAGAGCACAAACTAAGCCCACCCTTTCTGCCAAATCCCCCCATCAATCCATACCCAGAAGCATCCATGGTAAGTAAACCCAATGCTCAATTACCAAATGATAAGACATACCTTTAGATTCGGGAGGCCCACCTTCAACAGACAATAAATACAGGTAGGTGAAGGATCACATGGATGGCTTAGGTGGCAGACAAATGGCACAATGAGCGAGTAGGAGGCTGCAAGGGGTTGTTGGCTACCGACCGAGGTTCATCAAAGAGAAAAAATTCTTCTGCGGATATCACTCGCGAAGTGGTGGGTAATAGAATCCTCAAAAGGGGGAATGGTAACAACAGGAACAGGCCTCGTAAGGCTGAAAAGGAGAAGGGGATATTCTATTGTTGGTGCTGCGAAGAAGATCATATGAAAAAGGATTGTTCCCGCAAGAAGACGAAGAAATAAGACAATAGTTCCTGCGAGCCATAGGGACATGAATCAACAATATAGAACACCGAGGAGTGGTCACTCCCTCCAGCTCCTTGACACATGCATATATATGAATTCCCTGGGAACCTTGGGGAATATGGGATTTGAAGGTTGTTGCTAGCCTTGTGTAGAAGCCTTGAATTGGTTTGGTTTATGAATATGCATGTGTACATGTATACATATGAGCACCTGCGTGATGGCTAGAAGTGCCAGAAACGTTGAACTCATGGGGACAAAAATTTATTTGGAAACTGTTGTTTTAAACGAGTGTGTTTGTTCCATGAGCAAAAGAGGTTTCCTAAGCTTGATTTTGTTCGATATTGTGTGAATATCTGTTATATTATGTTGATGATTAAATGAGTATATGTAATGCCATTGTGTTTGACAGGAATCATTCTTGTGGAAGGATGATTTATTACGCCTTAATTATGCTTATAAATAAAATTTTCGAATGTATGAATGGCATGTTTGGGATGGCATAATAAGGTCATCTAATGAGATTCCTTGTTTTGTGAGGAATTTGACGAGTGTACTAACTTGCAACCAGAACCCTTGGTCGGAGGGTTGGACCTAACTGTCATTGAAGGTTGTGCCTTGGGGCTAATAAACCACTTGAAAGACTGGTTGGGATCGTGGGAAATAATGCACAATGGTATGATAGCCTTGAGAATGGCAAAAGGGATGTTTCCCGACCTTGACTTGATATGCATATAAATTTGTGATATGTCCATGATCTGCAACATGTGGAAAGGACACTAGAGGTAGTGTTGCCTGGTGTCTGTGGATGGAGACAACGTTGTCTCTGGATTTGAAAACATTGTTGTGCACATGTCGTACCATGTTATGTGTGCTGTCTATGTGTTGTGTTGTACATGTGCATCTGTTGTGTTGTACATGTTTATGTGTTGTGTTGTTCATGTTCATCTCTTGTGTTGTGTCATGTACGTTTATGTGTTGTGGTACATTGTGCATATGTGCATATGTTGTGTAATGTATTGCCAGGCAGGTATGGGACTGCCTGTGCATATGTTGTGTAATGTATTGCCAGGCAAGTACGAACAACTTAATGCATCCAAAGATTGTGATGGAAAATGGTTGAATTTTGATTATACTTTCATTTGCTAGTTGAAGGAAATGCATGAAGCATTGTAAATACTGTGTGGAGTTGTACATATAAAGCACCATGAAAAAGTATGTGTTCTATTTGTTTTTGGTATTACATTAGAGCAGAAGAGCACTAAGGACGATGTTCCCTCAAGGGGGAGGGATTTGTGACAGCTCCAACCCGAGTTCCTTATGAAAATGCATTGTAAATATTTTGGAATATAAATATAATTAAAATGGGTCGAGTCAAAAGGGACACAAATTCCAGAGCTGAGGAGGTTACTTGCTTGGGATGTAAAGGTTTCGTTACAAGGAAATTTGTAGGAATTTACAGGGTAAGTTCCTCAGATAGAACACCAAAGGACACCACTCACAAACAAATCGCAGATCAATACACTAGTATTCTTGATGTGGTTAAAACCCTAAAAGTGGGAAACAGTCCACGACCTGAGCCAACACGGTCACTTCAGGCAATTTACTAATGAAAGAAATAAAATTTACATAAGCTTCTCTCATGAACGGTCACCCTACAAATGACCCTCCATGCTCTTTAAATAGAGATCATGGACCAATCAGGTGTTAAGCCACGGATCAATTGTCGGTAATACCGAGGAGAGGATGAACCGTCAGATCACTTCATGTCTAGAACATATTGTGACCGTTGGATTGTAAGTTACAAATGTACATAGTAAAGAAACACACTTTACCTAACTCTACACTAAACCAAGTTATACTTAACTATTTCCTATGTGTCGGAGTATCCTAACATCCCCCCTAAGAACAACTTGGGATAGGATTGAAGGATGTACGAATATGACACAATAGGAGAAGGAAGGAGGCATTAGAGCCTATCCCCCCTTAGTGACAACTTCCTGAACTCCAACCATAAATTGAAGTTTAGTAAACTTTGCCTCTGTGAGAGCCTTTGTAAAGATGTCGTGATCATCGGTTGAACAATATTGCACTTCAAGAACATGGTCATGAATGAGCTTTCTGATGAAGTGCATGTGTAGTTCAATGTGTTTGCTGTGTTGATGTTGGATTGGATCTTTGCATAGTTGAATGGCAGTTTGATTATCACACCAAAGTATAGTCAGATGCTGCTGCTGAAAACCAAACTCTGACAGGATCTGACGAAGCCATAGGGCTTCCTTACTAGCTTCTACGACGCCACGATACTCTGCTTCTGCTGAAGAAAGAGAAATGGCACTTTGTTTCTTGCAAGCCCATGTAATAGGTCTAGAACCAAGAGTGAATACATAACCTGCAGTAGACTTCCGATCATCAGGGTCACCAGCCCAATTGGAATCAGTGAAACCAACCAATAGAGGAGATGCTTCTGCACTGTAATGAATCCCAAATTGAATTGTACCTCAAACATAACAAAGTATTCTTTTAGCTTCTTTCCAATGACTTTCATGTGGGTTTTGCATAAACCGAGCAATAAGGCCAACATCAAAGGAAAGGTCAGGATGAGTATGGGTCAGATACAAAAGTTTTCCTACAAGCTGACGGTGTAAGGTAGCATCAACTTTAGGGGAAGTACAAGTGACTGAAAGTTTGGCTCCGGACTGAAAGGGAGAAGGGGCTGGCTTACAGTCTTCCATGTGAAAGTGGCATAGAAGATCACAAGCATACTTGGACTGGGAAAGGGAAATACCTTTCTTGGTTTGCAAGACTTGAAGACCAAGAAAATAATGCAAGTGTCCTAAGTCTGTCATTTCAAACTTCTTTTTAACGCTGGACTTCACATGGTTTATAAGGTTGGGATCACCACCAGTAAGGATAAGATCAACAACATAAAGAACAAGAATGATAAGAGACTTACCCACTTTCTTGGTGTAGACAATATTGTCAGAATGACACCTAGAAAAGCGAGTATCTAAAAGAAAGCTATCCATTTTGGCATACCAAGCTCGAGGGGCTTGCTTGAGACCATAAAGGGATTTCTTAAGCAGACATACAAGGCTGGAGTCTGTTTGTATATAGCCAGGAGGTTGTTCCATATAGATTTCTTCATGCAAGTCCCCATGCAAGAAGGCAGATTTAACATCCATATGATCGACTTCCCATTTGAAAGAGGCAGCAAGGGAAGGAACGAGGCAGATAGAGTTCATTTTGGCAACAAGGGAGAAGGTTTCAGTATAGTCAATGCCTTCAACTTGTGAAAAACCCTCAGCAACAAGACAAGCTTTATGTTTATCAACTTTTCCATCTGGTCCATACTTGGTTCTGTAAACCCATTTGCATCTAACAAGTTTTCGTCCCTTTGGAAGAGGAACAAGATCCCATGTATCATTTGCCAATAATGAACGATATTCTTCATTCATAGCTGCGTCCCAATCTGGATGGCTTGAAGCTTCTGCAAAGGTGTCAGGATGATAATTCGCTGAAGCTTAAGCCAATAAAGAAGAGGCTCTATCGATTTGAGAACGTGTACGTCGCTGATCTGTAGGATCACCTGCAAGAGCACATGCTGCATCCCGAGTAGCACGGACCCATTTTGGAAGCTAAGGAGCTGAAGGAGGATCCTGAGAAGGTGGGGGAGGATTGTCATCCTCGATGTCATCATCTGAAGAAGAAATATTTTTAGAAGTAGAAGGGATAGAGAGAGGTGGCACATCCGCCGAACGAGGCTTCTAGGCAGATATATTTTCAACAAACTTTACATCTCTTCTAATGATAACATTTTTGGACTTAAGTGGATTAAGTCTATATCCTTTGACATATTCAGAATATCCAACAAAAATATATTTTTCACTCTTAGGTTCTAAAGCTTTATGTTTCTCATCTGGAATATGGGCCCATGCTTTACTTCCAAAAACACAAAAGTGACTTACATCTGGTTTAATTGAGCTCCATGCTTCTTCTGGAGTGATATTCTTTAAAACCTTAGTAGGAGTGCGATTTACTATGTAATTTTCACAGTTAATTGCTTCTGCCCAAAAGTTAAGACTAAGTCCTTTAGATTGAAGCATACAATCAACAATTTCCTTTAAGGTGCGATTCTTCCTTTTAGTTACACCATTTTGTTGTGGAGTATATGGAACAGTATGTTGCATTTGAATTCCATTCTCAGTGCAAAAGTTGATGAATTTGTTGCTAACATATTCTCCGCCATTACGAGATCTTAGCTTAAGAATTTGATGTCTAGATTGTTTTTCAGCAAAGGCCTTAAAGGCCAAGAACATGTTAAATACTTCACTCTTGATTTTTAAAAAGTATACGCAAGTGTGTTTGGAGAAATCATCAATGAAAGTTAAGAAATACTTGTAGCCAGAGAATGAAACAACTGGAAGTGGACCACATAAATCACTATGCGCAAGCTGTAAAGGGGCTGAGGCGTGCCAAGAGGCACATTTTTCAAAACTATCCCGATGATGTTTTTCGAGTACACATCCGGAACAAACACCATCTGTACAAGATACCATACGAAGACTTGTCACCATATTTTCTTTATGTAGATTTTGAAGGGAGCGATAGTTTAAGTGACCATATCGCTCATGCCAAAGTTTGCTCACTTCATCATTATGAGCAACAAATACCGAGGGAAGAGTTGATGACCCAGAGTTGTTAAACTTATACAACCTTGTAGAATCATCAGCAATGCTAGTAGCTAAAATATGTTTAGGATCTTTTAGGTCGTTAATTACAACATCATGAGGTGAAAATTCAACGGTTTTACCTTTACCTGAATGAGTTATCCGATATATAGATAGAAGGTTGCAGAATAAGGTTGGAACACATAATACATCATTAAATTGACCATTGTCTAGATGAACAGTTCCAATCCCTACAACACTAAGAGATCTATCATCACCAACATATATATTTTTGGTGTTACAATCAGTTAAAGAAGAAAACATGGCTTTGTTTTTGGCCATGTGATAAGAAGCTCCAGAATCAATGAGCCACTCATGAGAATGAGAAGAAGAAGACACATTTAGTGGATAACCAGACCGAGATGCTTGACAACGACATGCAGAAAGTGCTATTCTTGAAGATGAAGTTGAAGTTTAAGAGTGCTCCAAATGGATGTTATGCTTCTTCATTGCTGCTTCCAAGGCTTCCATCTTCTTAAAGCATTTGGATTCTAAGTGGCTATCTCGATTACAAAAATGGCAATGTCTATCAGTTTTCTTCCCTTTGTTTTTATTTGCCTTATCATTTTGTTGAAATGATTTCTCATTTTGAGACTGAAATTGCTTAGGACCATTGTTTGGTTTGGGACCATTCTTTTTAGGAGACTGCTTCTTAGGATTCTTTGAATTTGGTTGCTGATGGGCGGCTAAGGCTTTCTTAGAAGAGTATCCAAGATTAAGAAGACCAAGATGTAAAAGTTTTTCTTGTTCTGTTATTAAAGAATCACAAAAGGCATCAAAAGAAGGGGACTTGTAGTCTTGTCCTTGAGAAATAAAGGCTTCTCTTGTAGAATGGAAGGTGGAAACAAACATAAAGTAGGCTGGTCCCAACTTAGTAAGAATGGAATAGATAAGGCTACCATCTTCTTTCTTAACCTTAACACCTTCCAAGAGAAGTTTAAGGGTCTTGAACTTGGACAAAAAATCTTCAATGGAAGAAAAGTTATTGGGGTCCAACGTAAGCAACTCATTTTCGAGTTGATGGGCTCTAATTTCATTTTTAATTCCAAAAACTTTAGTGAGTTGTTTCATTGCTTCATTAGGGGTATCAAGTTCTGCGATATGAAATCTAAGGTCTGGAGAAATAGACATCCTTATCAACCCACGTGCTTGGTCTTGCCTATTTTCCCATTTGGCTGCCTTATCTTCATCTTTACATTTAGTTTCTTGGCTTGAGGCTATTTTGTAAAGACCTTTACTTCTAAGTAAATCCACAATGTAGGACCACCATTAGAAGTAATTGGTGCTGTCAAGAATAACTTGTAATGGACTTTCCATTTTAATAGAAACTGAAGCTGTAAATGTTGAAGCTAAGTCTTCCAATGGAAATATCTCGAAAAATTAGCCCGATTAAAAAAAAATGGCTCTGAAAACGACTTCCGGATGAAGAAGTTATGGCTTTTTGAAGAAAAGTTTTTGAAGATGCCGACGAAGTGCGTGAATGTGCGGAAGTGAATGATAATGATAATGTGCGGAAGTGAAGTGAATGATAATGTTATATGTAATAAGTGAAATTCACTTTTACAATGGTACTTTATGAGCTACTCACTAAATTGTAACTTAAATAAAAGATAAAGAGACTTTAGAATTGTAAGTGACTCACTTTTTATAATGGGTGAGAACACTTTTACATAAAGTAACTTTAAAACATAAGTTACATGTGTTTTTTGAAAAAGTAATTCAACAAAAAAAAAGACTTGAACCCAAGACCTCTATTTTCATAAAGTAACTTTGGACGAAGTGAGCTACTTTAAAAAGTTAGTAATTTTTGGAAAAGAGGAAGGGGTTTTTTAATTTTATTTTTTATTTTATGGTCATTGAACTTTGGGGTGCGTGCTTACTTGAAAAAGCTCTTTTTGCCTGCAAAACAAAAAAACCACACAACCTAACACGGACATGCCAAAAAAAAAACCAGACCCTATGGCTTGAAGTTAGCTTTCCCCGGAAACTAAATATTTTCCTCAATGTTTCTAATTTTCCGAGATCACACTAAGGTGCGGTGGAAAAGAGCATACGCATGAGAAAAATTCTTCCTTTTTGTTTTTGATTTGCCCAGATCGCACAGAGTTGCGGGGCAAAGAGCATACGCAGAAATGAAAGGTATAGATCCGGTAATAAAACACTGAGAGCTAAATAAACCAGAATAAACAGAGAGATGAATAACTAAAACCGCAAATAAAGACTATATACCTCCAGATCTTAAAAATGACGTAGCTAGGGCTACCAGAAACCTTTTCGCGTGAAACGAAAGGGGATCCTCATTGGAACAGATGCTTCTAACACAATAGAGCAGTTCTCTTGGCCCAAAAGCTGTCAGAAACATTAGATCTAGGAAATGACAGTTAAAAGCAGTTATACAAGCTTCGGATTTGGATCACCAACGGATGCGACCCTCAAATAGATCTGATACCATGTAGGAATTTACAGTGTAAGTTCCTTAGATAGAACACCAAAGGACACTGCTCAGAAACAGATCACAGATCAATACACCAGTATTCTTTACGTGGTTAAAACCCTCAAAGAGGGAAACAGTCGACGGCCTGAGCCAACGCGGCCATTTCGGGGAATTTATTAATAAAAGAAATAAAATTTACATAAGCTTCTCTCATGAACGGTCACCCTACAAATGACCCTCCATGCTCTTTAAATAGAGATCATGGACCAATCGGGTATTAAGCCACATATCAAGTGTCGGTAATACCGAGGAGAGAATGAACCGTCAGATCACTTTATGTCTAGAACATATCGTGATCGTCGGATTGTAAGTTACAAATGTACATAGTAAAGAAACACACTTTTCCTAACTCTACACTAGACCAAGTTATACTTAACTATAGTCTATTTCCTATGTGTCGGAATATCCTAACAAAATCATGGACTGTTGTTGACAACCATTAAACGCTGGTTGACCTGCCTTTATAAAAACTGGCCTTCTGAATTAAATTGGGTTGCAAGGAAGTACGCAAGCCCCTTTGATAAGAGAGAATATTTAAAGGCAAAAATGACAGGAATTAATGAACCTAGGAGATTTCAAACATTTATCCATTCAAGATACAGCGCTGGTAAGAGAGAAGAGCATTCGGTCGGGGAACACGAATTCCTTCAGACAGGATTCTGTATCCATTGGAGCATTACCCAACATAGAGAAAAGGTGAAGAGAAGTAAAGGAGAATGGCTTTGAGGTTCCCCGATCGCTGTGGGTTGAGATAGTGATCTCGGGAATCCCAGACAGCTTGGGAAGAGACCATCCCCAGAGACATCATCTCTGGAAGTGGCTTCTGAAGTTTCCCTCGCTTATCTCCTTGTTTTGCAATGGATTCTAAACTCCTTGTAAAGGGGGTGAATCCTTTGTGCTCTTTCTAGAGAAAAGTGGTGAACTTCTAGATTCCTTGTGCCAATGAATGATGTAGTAGTTAGCTGGTGGTATTAAGAAAGAGATCCTCTGGAGTCCCTGTTCTAGCCGGTAGTTGGTGTCTAATCCCAAGTAGGACCCCTTAGTCTCTGGAATCTGGCTCAGGGGTGAAAGCTGCAAGTGAGTCATGGTTGCAGCTGTCTACGGTTTGGTGGAGAGCCATAGTCCTAGACTGAGTTGCCCAAACATTTCAAGGTAAGTGTTTTTTGTATTCACAATGCTAATAATCATGTGCTTACATTTTTGGAATTGAAATGGTGTTTATATGTGCTATGAATGGGTATTGCATTTCTGGGCTGAAATTGTGTTCATATTGAAATGAATGCATGTGCATTGCTAAGGGAAGCTTGTGTTGCAGAGCAAGGCTTATGATTACATCAGGTTCATATGATTCTAAATGGTATAATGTGCAATGTCCTATATAATAAACAGGATCATGTTATAGTTTTGGTTGAAATGGTGTTTGTATAAACAAAAGAATACAACTCTGATATGAAGGAATTAATAATACACATAGTAAAGCCTTGAAGGCATTAAAAAGGTCTATAAAGATCGGGACTAAACCATGACAATGTATAACATAAGATCCTCATATGTTAATTAGTAATGGTTACATCAAAGACCCCTGTTTGACAGGGTTTGTATACATATACTGGCTACAAGTGGTTTTGTAATTTACATGGCATTACGTTGATGCCGTGGATGATATCCTATCTTAACGTTGTTAACCTGTAACCTTTTCCAAAGGCCTCTTAGCCTACTCTGATCAGTGACTTCAATGTCGTGAGGATATGGCCGCATGTGTTCATATTGCTTTAGTTGGTACCATTTTATCTAGGAGGGATTGTTGCATGTCCCTTCCAATAGCCAAATTCCTCTGAGACCTTTGTTAAGTGTAGCCATGCAATTTCAGCAACCATGGAAGTCTTCAACCATTGCCACCGCGTTGTCGGTCAAGGCATTGCAAGCCTTTTGGCACAGCTTGGCTTGCCGATCATTGAGGAGTGTTCATCTTGTTAAGCCCTTTTCGTATTTTGCAACCCCCGCGGAATCGAGAAAAACAGTTCTATTGTAAGCTCAAGAGGATAACACCATGAATGCTTAGGGAGCGATGGTTGCCATGGCGGAATGCTGGCACAAATCGAGCCGGTTGCAGAACGACCACAACCTAGTCATGGATGAATCCATGCTTGAAGGGCTAAGTAATGCATGGAGTGCGTTGTGGAGAGGTCAGGTAGGCCTTAGTTTATAAGTTATTTGGATGTGATTATGCAATTTGTCTGATAGAAGACCTAGACGTGGCAACCATAGATTGGTTGCTGAGATTCTGCCTTATTGCGATTGGGTGATAGCGGGATGATGTGGCCCAAAGACCTCACCCCGAAAGTTCAAAATTAGTGCAGTGGAGGTTTGGCAGGGAGAAGTGGCACTAGGCTAGCTAGGCTTAAAACTTGGAGGAGGAGTGTAGTCTCATTGGCTTGGAGAGAATCCTGTGCGACAACTCATCCCTAAAGCTGTAAAAAATAATGTCCCACATGTTAAAACTGGGAAATTTGCAACAGAATGTGTGATGTCGTGGGCCGGTACAAAGTGGCGTCCACGTCGCCTTGGCTGCAATAGGATTGGTGCGGTGTTTGCCATAAGAAGTGAAATGGTAGTGTAAATGTTTGGCGGGATGACGTAAGTTGGTCCTTGATGGCAAACACATGGGTTGACAACCATTTTATTAGGTAGGGCACCACCTCAATCGGACGACACAGGTTGTTGGAGATCCGATGACGGTAGTGGTATGGTGATGTTAGTTATCGGATGGGCAGAGTGGATGTGGACCGTTGTATGGGGCATTGGAACCCACAACCAAAACCGTGATTGCGCTGGGGTACCCTCACTTTAACGATCGGGGACAATGACTCGTCGCAATTCACCTGCTGACTGTCAATAACTTCGCCCTCTTCGCGACTGTCGGATTGGATGGCGCTGGTGGGGACTGTTGGAGCAGGCTTGTGTGGGATGTTTTCATTCCCCCGTGGGGGTTAATGCACAGTGCGACTTGTCGACTGGAGATTTGTGAATATGATAATTGTTGATTATATGATGATAGGTGTTCATGCACAAGATTGATACTTGCGTACCTGTAAAGTCGTGATTGTAAACAAGTCGGTATATATATATATATATATATATATATATATATATATATGTACATGCAACTTTTGATTTTTACATTATGTCGGGATGTAAAATGCACACATTAGGTCCTAGTTTTTGAGACATGTGACTAACGTTTAAATTGAGATATGTGTGCATGTGAATGCTTGCATGATGATATGATTGCTAGCATGGTTGCTACTATTGACCTTTTATATATATGTGTGTGTGTGAGTGTGCTAATTGGATGGGCACATCCAATGTCCTGTATATGATATAATGCCTAAAGAGATTAGAGGTATGATGTTGCACAACTTTGAAGGAGCCAAGTGATTGATAAATACTTGGTTGCAGGTATTTGTTATATTAACAAAGATCATGGTTAGTTAGTGGCTAGTTGCAGGAGTAGAGTGCACGCTGATTGGGACGGTGTTATGAATTGTGTTAACTTGAATTGCATGCAGTTCCTATAATGCATCTGTGTGAAATGACAATTATAAGTATAATAAATGTTAAGATAACATTAGATTTTTTCTAACTGACCCTTCGAAGTTGCAGGTTGCATGGCTGTTGTTGACATTGATAAGAGGGCCGAATTCTTCTTGTGTTCAAAAGTTGATTAAACGAGTAGTGTGGCCTTAGAGGAAAACATATGCATTGCTAAATTTGGAAAACAAGCTTAAGCATGTGATAACTAGTGCCCTGGTCTATGATAAGTGGTTAATGATGATCTTAAGGATGTGTGATAGTTGCAGGGTTATATATTTGGGTTGACATGGTATGATGACAACTGGCAGATGTTAATTTATTTTTTGCACTAACATCTGATTGTATGTTGCAACAAATATTAGGACTCTGTGGCAGTGAAAGGAAACATGCATCATGGCTTGGTGCAGCGGGATATGGACCAATCCCATCATGAATGAGGAAGAGGGACATCGCTCCAAGGGAAAAGAATCTTTGGGAATTTGGAGGTTAAGTTCAAAAACTTGGAAGATGAGCTAAATATTTGCAGAGGATAACTCAGAAAACTCACCAGGAAACAACAAGAACTAGCTGAGTGGAATCATGAGTTGCAAAAGCAGTTGCGAGAAATGAAATACCAAGCTGAAACTCAAAAAGGACTAATGGTAATAGCAGGAAGATACCTCGTAAGGTTGAAAAGGAGAAGGGGATATTCTCTAGCTGGAGTTGCAGGGAAGAGCATTTGAAAAAGGATATTGCCTGCAAGAAGAAGAATGAAGAAGACACAGGGACACGAATCAGCAATACAAAACACCAAGGAGTTGGAGGGGGACTCCCTCAAGCTCCTTGACACATACATATATATGTGTTAAATAGTTTCCTTGGAGACTTTGGGGAATATGAGACTTCAAGGTTGTTGGTAGCCTTGTGAAGCAGCCTTGAATTGGTTTGGTTTATGAATATGCATGTGTACATGTATAGATATGTGCACTTGTGTGATGGCTAGAAGTGCGAGGGATGTTGAACTCATGGGGACAGAAACTAATTTGGAAACTATTGTTTCAAATGAGTGTGTTCCCTGCATAAGCACAAGAGGTTTCCTAACCTTGATTTTGTGTGAATATCTGTTATATTATTTTGATGATTAAATGGGTTTATGCAATGCCATTGTGCTTGACAGGTTATTGTCAGGAATCATTCTTGTGGAAGGATGATTGGTTACACGTTAATTATGCTTATAAAAAGAATTTGTTGAATGTATGAATGGCATGTTTGGGATGGCATAACAAGGTCGTCCCATGAGATTCCCTATTTTGTGAGGAATCTAATGAGTGTATTAACTTCCAAATAGAATCCTTAGTCAAAGGATTGAACCTGAATGTCATTGAAGGTGGTGCCTTGGGGCTGATAAACCACTTGGAAGACTGGTTGGGACCATGGGAAATAATGGACGGTGGTATGATAGCCATGAGAATGGCAAAAGGGAAGTCCCCTGACCTTGACTCTATATACATATAAATCTATGATATGTCAAAGATCATGCCAATTGTTGTATGCAATGTGAACACGCTGTTTTGTCTGATAGAGTTTTGTCAGGGGCCCTTCTTGTAGAAGAGGGATTGGTTAAACTTGTTCAATGCAGATGTGAATGGCATGACAGGTTGCTGGTTAATAAAGGATCAAGGGTGCAAGGATGGCCCTGGCTGATCTATTATTTTAACATGTGAATATGATTCATGAATTATGGCAATTCTATGTCATGAACAGGAAATACTACAGAGTATATCAGAAGAAGATATCAACAGAACAAATCAATATGATCTGCAACATGTGGAAAAGACACTAGAGGCATTGTTGCCTGGTGTCTGTGGATGGAGACAATGTGGTCTCTGGATTTGACAACACTGTTCTGCACTTGTCATACCGTGTTATGTGTGTTGTGTTGTACATGTGCATCTATTGTGTTGTACGTATGTATGTATTGTGTTCTACATATGTATGTATTGTGTTGCGCATATGCATCTGTTGTGTTGTGTCATGGTTGCATGTATGTGTTGTGGTACACTATGTATATGTGCATATGTTGTGTAATGTTTTGAGCAGGCAGGTAGTGGATTGCCTGTGCCCTGGTGTTGTGAGTTGTGTGACAGGCAGGTATGGGATTGCCTAGGTTCATGAAGGTGTGTGATACACTTGAATTCCTGTCGACAAAAGACAACCCAGATTGGTAGTAACTACCTTGTTGGTAGTGCCCATGTTCGCAAGGTAGCGATTGGGCTTAATTGTATCCCATATGCCCACCATTGGATGCTTTCCGGGATGACAACCAATCCAGTGTGTGTGGTAGTTGAAGAGAAGAGAAGAGAAGGCAGTGGGTGCTTGACAGGATGGCAATCCATCTCATGTGTGTATGTGGCAAAGAGAATAGAAGGCATCTTGTGCTTGCTAGGATGGCAACCGATCCGGTGTGTGTATGTGGCAGGGAGAAGAGAAGGCACTAGGTGCTTTCGGGGATGGCAAGCCATTCGGTGTGTGTACATGGTCAAAGAAGGAAGCAAGGAGCAAATTAGGATAAGTATCATAATTTTATTGATTTTTGAGCCTTTAAATTACAAATCAAGATACCATATTCTAATTTATGATGGTTTGGATCATGAGTTGACTTGGTTCCGTTGTGCTAGGAATTAAAGCAAAATTCTTGTTTCAGTACAGGAGTAAACTGCTAATAAGGTATGGTTTAAATTATTATGGTTCCTTATAATGAATCTAATGAAGTTTGTGTGCTCATGATGTAGGAATGAGTATGGGATTACCTGGTTCAAATGAATGAAGTTAACCACAAGGTGAAATGCTAGCAGTATGCTAAAGTCAAAATAGATCCACTATGTGACACTAGAACTCAATGATGTCCACTAGTCGCCATGAAGCATGCTATGACTTGTGTGATAGTTTGGAGGTAGGGAGATGTCTCAGATTGAGTTCCTTGCAATGCGAGGTAGCCTTTCCAACGGATGGATTGTCTGAGGGATTGGCAAACAGAGAAGGAGAAGAGCATTCACACGCGGAACAATGATTCTTGCAGGAAAGATTAGTTTCCTCGTTGGATATGGGTTGAGATAGTGATCTATGGAACCTTGAACAACTTGTGTAGAGACCGTCCCTTGCGACAACATCTGTGGAAGCCACTCTTGGAGTTTCCGTGGGTTATCTCCTTGTTTTGCAGTGGATTCTGGACTCCCTGGGAAGGGGGTGAATCCTTTGTGTTCTTTCGTTGGAAAGGCGGTGAACCTCTAGATTCCTTGTGCCAAGGAATGTTGTAGTAGTTAGTTGGTGCGATTAAGGAAGGAGATCATCTGGAGTCCCTGTTTCAGCTGTCATTTGGTGTTTAATCTCAAGCAGGACTGCTCAGCCTCTAGAATCTAGCTCGGGGGTGACATCTGCAAGTGAGTCTTGGCTGCAACTGTCTACGGTTCGATGGAGAGTCATAGTCCTAGACTTAGTTGCCCAAACATTTCAAGATTATTGTTTTCTGTATTCACAATGCTAATAATCATGTGCTTACATTGCGAGAATTGAATGAAAATTTGTGAATCTAACAATCTAGAAATCCTACTGCAATAAACTGATTTGCATTACCTACTTGTGTTCTTCATGTTAACAAGTTATTTTCAGAAATATTCAGAAAATATTAATGCAAATACATTGCAGCCTGCACCAATATACAGATCAAGTACTGAAAAATAAATGAGACAATCACACAAAGGACACTTATTTTTGGACTAAACGTCCTCGGAAAAACCCAATGTGGGAAAACCGGTGCAACAGATTTAAGTGTTTTATTATTAACCAAACTTCTGAATACAATTAGGGTGCCAAATCCAGCTCACCCAACAGAGAATAAACCCAGCAGAAGTACCTCTATCCGAAGGCAGATATTTTGACAGATCCAACAACTGGATGAATAAACCCCACAGGTCACTGTGCTGTCCCTAGTGCTGTGCAGCGATGGCTGCTCCCAGCTCTGCGTTGGAACTGCGTCACCTGCTCTTGGAGTTGCGTCACCCTCCTAAAGAGCCTTCCCGGCTCAGAAATCGATCTGCTGAATTGATGCCCGATTTGCCTCACAAAAAGCTTAGCGCTGCCTCTATGTGACTGCGCCAGCTCCTCTAGCAGCTGCGTCACCCTCCTGGAGCTCCGCTGTCTTTCCCTGGTGCTGTGCTGCCTCTCTGTTATGTATTCTCGGCCTTGGAAGAAAGTCCCACTGCCGAACTGCCCCTCTCTGCACTAGAAGCTCACTCTGAAATTCTCAGCAAACCACGCCCCAGAATTTCGATCTAGCTGAAGTGCTGCTCTCACCGTGTGTCTTCTCCAACTGATCCCAAGCCTCCATTTATACTTTTCCTGTTGAGAAATCAACGACCGAGATTAAGTCTCTAATCAACGGCTAAGATTAAATTAGACTTGATCCTCGTCTCTTAAAAGATTGTCACCCACATTTTCATTAATACCCATTAATATTTTAATTTTCCTTAGTTTAGACTTAGGAACCCCATTAAAAATATTAATTATTTTAGTAAAATACAATCCGGGTGGAATTTCACCAAACGATTTCTGGGTCTTGGAGATCTCATGTGTTCTAGCCCCTCCACAAACACATCCGATGCTACCCAAAAATCAACACTCCCTCTTAGCAAGGGATTTGCTTTAGCTGTACTTCCTGTCAGAAATATCACACTGATCCATGACATTGGTCCTCTGCGCTGCTGATGCTCGGCCTGCTCCCCCTCATCCACTGCGCTGCCGCAATATGTACTGCTGCCCATGACACTGCCACTGTCACTGCTGCATCTGTACTGCAGCTCCCTTTCAATATGCTGTATCATGTTGCCCAGAGCACTGCCACTACTAACTGCTGCACTGCAACTTAGTTGCTGAGAAGTAAGCAACTGTAAAGCCGCCCAAAAGTTGACATGCTGGTCAGTATGGACACCCCTTGACGCTGAAGCTCCCTCTGCTGCTAATCTGTGTTGACCCTCTGATGCTATTGCGCTCCTGTTGTATCTGCTCTATGCTTTCCACACTGTTGCAACACTCCACTGTGCTGCTTCAAACTTTGGCACTCTAGCTCTACCACTATTGCTTCATCATCCCTCGTACCGACTCTCGTCATTCCGCTACTGTCATTAAGGTCTCCCGTAGCCGTATGTGATCCAAGAGTTTAGGCACCTCAAGTATCTTGCCCCTTGTTATGTAGTCCTCCGGACTACAGCTTAATATTGCCCACCTCTTCTCTAGAGGTGCATGAGCACTCATGGCGCAATCATCATCGTCATCTTTGTCAGCTTGTGCTGGAGTAGCCTTTGAATCAGACTTTTCTTCTTTTCCCTTATTTTGAGGGCACTGTGTTGCAAAATGACCCATTTCTCCACATCTGAAGCATTTGACTTTTGATATGTCCTTCTTCTTTTGTTTCTGCCACCCTTGTTGTTCTGTTGATGCGAGAGCCGCATCCTTCTCTTCCTCCTTCTTGATTCTGACCCCTTCACTGCTGTTTCCCGCCTTGGCCCATCGTCTGATCTCTTCCAATCGAAGAGCTGCCCACATCTTCTCCCAAGTGGGAAGAGAAGCCCTGCCCAAGATGCTTTGAGTTTGGAAAAAGGTTTCCCAGTCTTCAGTGATTGCATTCAGGGCAGTGCTGACCATAAATTCAGCATCTGGTGTAGCCCCTACGGAAGTCAGCTAGTCACAGATTCTTTGCAACTTGATAAGGAAGGGATCGATTTCTTCTCCCTTCTGCATCTGAAATTGTCTCAGCTGACTCTCAAGCAACATCTTCCGCTGAACGAAAGTTCCCTCGTACACTGTGGTCAAGGCCTCCCACATTTCCCTTGCTGTGTCTTTCTCAGCAATATGTGGGATTACATGATCCTTGACCTCGTCCAAGATCATGCACTTTGCTTTTGCCTGGGCCTCCTCGTAGTTCTTAAGAGGATCAACGTCAACCAAAACAACAACTGTCCTCAAGGCGTAATCCTTGATGCGATTTTTATCTAAAACTGCTAGGATCCTGGCCTTCCAGATGACGAAGTTGGATGCTCCATCCAACCTGTCCTGATCCTTCAATCCATTAACAACCATGTCTGCTCAAATGAATGTCAAACTGGTTCTCTTCTCTGTCTTTCGCTGCTACCCCAACAAAACTCGGATCTGGATTTCTTTGGCGCTAGAAATCCTTTAAGGAACAAGCTTCCTTTGAATTTTGATTTCCTTCACGGAAATCCTTCTGCCAATCACTATCGAACCACCTCTCTCTGATCTCTCTTTGTTGTTGCTCAACATTGGATTAAGATTTCTTGGAAAGAAATTTTCTGAGGAACTGCTTCCCTCTACTTTGCTTCTGCCCCACTAGGTACTATTTTGCACCAACAGAATCAACACCTCGCCAACAACTCCAGATGAAATCTTCGCTGCACCTCTAGCCACGACACCCAGAAATGACGAGACTCAACAGTCTTCGTGTTGGCCTAGTAACCACTGCGTTGCCCTTTGCAGCAACATCGTTACCCAATCAGGCTGACGCAGGCTCTGCATGAGCCTTCCTTGGTGACTTCGTCACCCCTCCTCTGCCCTCTTGGCCTAAAATTGCACAGTCTCTCGGGACAATTATCTTCACGCAAAATTTTCCTCTGTCCTTTCACTGATGGCTTCAATCCTCGATTTGCAATCACTTTGATACCATGTGAAAATTTCTCAATCTAACAAACTAGAAATCCTACTGCAGTAAACTGATTTGCATTACCTACTTGTGTTCTTCATGTTAACAAGTTATTTTCAGAAATATTTAGAAAATATTAATGCAAATACACTACAGCCTACACCAATATACAAATCAAGTATTGAAAAATAAATGACACAATCACACAAAGGACACTTATTTTTGGACTAAACGTGCCCGTAAAAACCTAGTGGGGGAAATCGGTGCTGCAGATATGAAGGTTTTATTATTAAGCAAATTTTTGAATACAACTAGGGTGCCAAATCCAGCTCACCCAACAGAGAATAAACTTGGCAAAAGTACTTCTATCCAGAGGCAGATATTTTGGCAGATCCAACAACTGGATGAATAAACCCCACATGTGACTGCACTTTCCCCAGTGCTGCGCAGCGATGGCTGCTCCCAGCTTTGCGTTGGAACTGTGTCTCCTCCTCTAGGAGTTGCGTCACCCTCATAGTGGATCTTCCCGACTCAGAAATTGATCTGTTGAACTGATGCCCGATCTCCCTGACAAAAACCCCAGCGCTGCCTCTTTGTGACTGCGTCAACTCCTATAGCCTCTGCGTTACCCTTCTGGGTTTGCACTGTCTCTCCCTGGCGTTGTGCTGCCTCTCTGTTATGTATTCTTGGCCTTGGACGAAAGTTCTACTACCGAACTACCCCTCTCTACACTAGAAGCTCACTACGAAATTCTCAGCAAACCACGCCCCAGAATTTCGATCTAGCTCAAGTGCTGCTTTCACTATGTCTTCTCCAACTGACCCCAAGCCTCCATTTATACTTTTCCTGTTGAGAAATCAACGACCGAGATTAAGTCTCTAATCAACGACCAAGATTAAATTAGACTTGATCCTTGTCTCTTAGAAGCTTCTCACCCATATTTTCATTAATACCTATTAATATTTTAATTCTCCTAAGTTTATACTTAGGAACCCCATTAAATTTTTTAATTATTTTAATAAAATACAATTCGGGTGGAATTTCACCAAACGATTTTTGAGTCTTGGAGATATCATGTGTTCTCGCCGCTCCACAAAATTTCGGAGCTAGAGCACATCTGATGCTACCCAAAAATCAACATTGAGATGGTGTTTATATGTGCTATGAAGAAGTAGTGCATTTCTGGGTTGAAATGGTGTTCATAATGAAATGAATGCATCTGCATTTCTAACCTAAGCTTGTGTCGCATAGCAAGGCTGATGTTTACATTAGGTTCATATGATTCTAAATGGTATAATGTGCAATGTCCTATATAATAAACAGGATCACATTATACTTCTGGCTGAAATGGTGTGTGTATAGACACGAATATATCTCTAATATGACAGAATGAATAATACACGCAATAAAGCCTTGAAGGCATTAAAAAGGTCATTAAAGATCGGGACTGAACAATGACAATATATAACATAAGATTCTGATGTGTTAATGAATAATAGTTACATTGAAGACGCCTGTTTGACATGTTCTGTATACATATACCGACTACAAGCCGTTTTTTAATTTACATGGCATCGCGTTGATGTCGAGGATTATATCCTCTCTTAACTATGTTAACCTGTAACCTATCCGAAAGGCCCCTTAGCCTGCTCTGATCAGTGGCTTCAATGTCGTGAGGATATGGCCGCTTGTGGCCATATTGCTTTAACAGGTAGCATTTTATCTAGGAGGGTTGGTTGCTCGTCCCTTCTAATAGCCAAATGCCTTTGAGACCTTTGATAAGTGCAGCCGTGCACTTTCAGCAACCATGGAAGTCTACGACGAGTGCCACCATGTTGCTGTTCAAGGCATTGCAAGCCTTGGGGCGCACCTTGGCCTGCCAATGATTGAGGAGTGTTGATCTCCTTAAGCCCTTTTCGTATTTTGCAACTCCCATGGAATCGAGAAAAGCAGTTCTATTGTGAGCTTAGGTGGATAGCACCATGAATGCATAGGGAGCCTTGGTGGCAATGGCAGAATGCTGGGGCAAATTTAGCTAGTTGCAGAACCACTAGAACCAAGTCATTGATGAATCCATGCTCGAAGAGTTAAGTTATACATAGAGCGTGTTGCGGCGAGGTCAGGCGGGCCTTAGTTTATAAGTTATTTTTGTGAGATTATGTGATCGGTCTGAGAGAAGACCTATACATGGTTGCCATAGATTGGCTGTCGAGATTCTGCCTTATCGTCATTGGATTATAGCGGGGTGACGTGGCCCAAATACGTCTCTCGGGAAGTTCTAAGTTAGCGTAGTGGAGGTTTGGCAGGGATGACTTGTGCTAGGCTAGCTGGGCTTACAACTCAGCGGTCAAGGGTAGTCCAATTGGCTGGGAGTGGAGCTCGCACGACAACTCATCCATGAAGTTGAAAAAAAGAAGTTTCACATGTTAAAACGGGGAAATCTGTAGCATAGTGCGGGATGATGTGGGCTGGGAGAGAGTTGCATCCATGTTGCCCCGATTGCAACAGGATCGGTGCGGGGTGGGCCATAAGCGTAAATGTTTGGTGGGATTACGTAAGTCGGGCCCTGATGGTAGACGCTGGGCCCGACAACCATGTTATTAGCCAGGGGCAGACCCACTTGACAGGTCAACCAGTTGATCAGCCCCGGAGCATTCCCAAGATAAAGTGCGGGAGGGAGCGGGATTAAGTGGCAGAACCATAATTGGCACCAATCCAAAACGAGGGTCATCCAAGGGTGTGGCCCACATCGACCCATGTGTCTCGGAGGGCTGCTCCCAAAAGCGCATAGGGATGACACACTCGGAGCCGCCTGGAAGATGCGATCGGGATGATGTGTCCCTGTGGTCCCATCCTGGCAAAAAAGGGAGTAGTCACATGAGGGTTTTCAGGGTGGGGTGGTGCTGGGATGGCTCAGGATAGCGTGACGTGGCTCTACCACCTCGTGGACCAACCAAAAGCAATGAAGTGTAGAGGTGTAGCCCACTGCCTCACGTGTCTCGAAGGTCCTTCCTCGAAGACACAAAGAGGAGTAGACTTGGGAAGCACTGGGATAAGGTGCGAGGCTGACGTGGAGGCCACATAGGTGTTAGCTGACTAGGGCCCCACCTTTATCGGATGATGGAGGTTGCTGGAAATCCGACGACGGGAGTGGTTTGTGACACACCGCCCGTGATTTCAACGGAAAAGAGGTGTGGAGGGTGGCGCAATTAACGTGAGCCGTTGGATGGGTGGAGTGGATGTGGACCGTCAGATGGGGGTGTTGGAACCCAAAGTCGGAACCATGATTGCGCCACGGTACCCTCCCATTAATGGTCAGGCGCAACGACCTGTTGTAATTCACCTACTGAACGTTGATTACTCCGTCTTCATCCCGATTGTCAAATTGGATGGTGCTGGTGGGGATTGTTGGAGCGGGCTTGTGTGGCAAGTTTTTGTTGGCCTGGGGGGGTTAATGCATGGTGAGATACATCGATTGGAGATGCGCGACATTTATTATGCTTGACATATGTCCACCATCCACTATATAAGCAGTGACATATGTCCTCCAACCACTAGATAAGCATATATATATATATATATATATATATATATATATATATACATCAAGGTTGGGAGACATTTTGAAAGAGTTGAGGATCAAAGAGGACTCATCCGAACCCTAGAATGAGGATTGATAATTAAAATGAATAAAGGACAAAAAGATAACAAATAATAATAATAATATTATTATTAATCCCATTCTTCTGACAATATAAGAGTAGTTGGATTAATAGTAACAACCCATCCCAGTAGTGTAGGGTGGGGTAAGGTTGTTACAGGTGTTATAAGAGCATCCAGGTTTCAACACTTGGACTAGATGGGCTCTATCGTGGGCAAGTAGCAACAAAGTTCCCAAAAAGGTGTTTCATAACGATCTTTAGTAAATTAGCTAAGTTAATGTTTAGGTGTTAAAAGCCATTTAAAATTGCTTTACTGCTTGTATGGTAATAATACACGGATCTTTGGTTTTGGGATGGAGCTCAAAGGCCTTGATGTGAGTAGGACGGTATTCTGCTCAAGGTGTTGATTAGAATCGCATATTAACTGCAATGATGTTTGGCATGTTATTGTGATAAATACCTTGGCAATGCATGTGATTGCTGGCTAGCATCAGGAGGGTTGTTTTCATGTGTTGGTTGCCATGTTTTTCCTTGTAACCAACTGTTCTTGTTGTTAATGCCTTGTTTGGTTAAAGAATGAGGATGATAATAGTTAGGGATGAGTTTTAATTCCTGTAAGACATTATTGATGCATTTACGTGGTGCTCTAGTTATGTGGCATGGTTGAGTATATGATTGCTTTAGTGTAGCATAATTGTTGGTCATATGGTGAGAATTTGCATTCTTGGGAGAATATGTATGTGACTATTAATATGATGCAAGGAACAGTGGGAAAATTCCCTTTGATTGCTTGCATTATGTATATTTATGAAATTTTGTATCTATGTGTATGTTAGCTAATTGGTGCGTGAGAGTTTCATGCCCTAGGTGGCATATGGCAAAGACCTCGGTGGTTAATTCTTTCTTGTCATACTCGAAGCAGATGATCTCAAAAGTAGGGGTCTGGTATGGACCTTGTAGATGCAGGATCTGTAGCTTGCTAGAGAGTGATGTGCTTGATCACTGTCTACTTATGTTGGTTGCTTACTTGTGCATGTGAATGCTTGGTGTGGCACTATGATGGATGGATTATGTGATTGCATGCAAACACAGGATGTATTTGTGAATATGATAATTGTTGATTATAAGATGGCAGGTGTCCATGAGGAAGATAGATTCCTCCGTATATATATATATATATATATATATATATATATATGATTTTTAAACATTATGCTGCGATGTAAAATACACACATTAGGTCCTAGATTTTTGAGACATATGACTATTGACCTTACCTTATATATGTATATATATATGGCAATTGGATGGGAACATCCAATCGTTCGTATATTATGTAGTGCCTCAAGAGGTTAGAGGTATGATGTTGCGCAACTTTTAGGGAGCTAAGTGTTTGATAAATACTTGGTCACAGGTATTTGTTATAGCAACGAAGATCATGGTAAGTTACTGAGTAGTTATAGGAGCAGAGTGCATATTGTGTGGGATAGTGTTACGAAATGTGTTAACTTGAATTGCATGCAGGTCCTATAATGCTTATGTGTGAATATGACAATTATATCTATGATAAATGTTATCATAAGATGGATTTTTTTCTAACTGACCCTTTCAAGTTGCAGATGCCATGGTTGTTGTTGACCTTGATAAGACGGCCAAATTCTTGTGTTCAAAAGTTTATTAAAATATTAGTATGGCCTCAAAGGAGAGGATGATATCAAATAGTGTTGTTAGTGTGGGTCAAAGATTGAACTCTAATTTTTGCTTTGGCATGATGATGATTATGAATAGCATTAATACATCTGCATTGCTAAATTTGGAAAACAAGCTTATGCATGTGGAAATTGGTGCCTTGTTGTATGATATGTGGTTGATGATATTCTTAAGGATGTGAGACAACTACAGGATTACATACTTGCCCTGACATGGTAAGATGACAACCAACATATGTGTTAATTTATTTTGTGCACTAACATCTGAGTGTATGTGGTAGCACATAGGACTCGGTGGCAATGAAAGGAAACATGTATCATGACTTGTTGCAACAGGATATGGACCAAGCCCATCAAGAATGAGGAAGAGGGACATCCCTGTTTCAACTGGCAGTTGGTGTTTAATCCCAAGAAGGAACCCTTAGTCTCTGAAATTTGGCTCGGGGGTAACAACTATAAGTGTGTCTTTGCTGCATCTCTCTACGGTTGGGTGGAGAGTCATAGTCCCAGACTCATTTTCCCAAATGGCGTTTATATGTGCTATGAATGAGTATTGCATTTCTGGGTTGAAATGGTGTTCATAATGAAATGAATGTGTGTGCATTTCTATCCGAAGCTAGTGTTGTAGAGCAAGGCTTACGATTACATAGTCCCAAACTCAGTTGCCCAAATATTTCAAGATAAGTGTTTTTTGTATTCACAATGCCAATAATCATGTGCTTACATTTTTGGAATTGAAATGGTGTTTATGTGTGCTATGAATGAGTATTGCATTTCTGGGTTGAAATGGTGTTCATAATGAAATAAATGTGTGTGCATTTCTACCCGAAGCTAGTGTCGTAGAGCAAGGCTTAGGATTACATCAGGTTCATATGATTTTAAATGGTATAATGTGCAATGTCCTATATAATAAATAGGATCACCTTATACTTTTGATTGAAATGGTGTGTGTATAAACACAAGAATATATCTCTGATATGACAGAATGAATAATACACACAAAAAATCTTTGAAGGCATTAAAAAGGTTTACAAAGATCGAGACTAAACCATGACAATCCATAACATAAGATCCTCGTGTGTTAATTAGTAATAGTTACATATACGATGCCTTTATGACGGGGTCTGTATACATACACTGACTACAAGCCATTTTGTAGTTTACATGGCATCTTGTTGATGCCGAGGAAGTAACCTTTTCCAAAGGCCTCTTAGCTTACTGTGATCAAGTGCTTTAGTGTCATGAGGATATGGCCGCTTGTGGCCATATTGCTTTAGATGGTACCAGTTTATCCAGGAGGGATGGTTGTGCGTCCCTTTGTTAAAATTTGCAACTAAGGCCAAACTCCATGTGGGTCAGCTTATTTGTGGCAGCTCATATTTTTATTGGATTCCTCTCGTCGAGAGGTGTAGGATTGATCTAAAGATCATCCGATTCCGATATGTATTTATGGAGATATGAATTTATTTTGATTATGGAATTATCATCAAGCCAACCAACAACTTGAGTAGGCTCAGAATCCCAATAGACGTGTCTATTCATCATCTACATGTTAGTATAAATAGAAGAGGATTTGAAGTCATTTGGCAACTCTCTTCAAGTGATCTCCTCTCCATGTCTTGGGTTTTTGGAGAAGGAGATACACTACGGATTACGCTGGCCTAGTATGTTGATGCCCTAATGGAGAATGCAATCATAAATACGCAGACAAATAAGGATGATCTACACTGTCCAAAAGTCTGATACGCTTGCCCTAAATCTAAACACAGCTATGGAGGAGAAGCCTATACGCAGCAAGAAAAGGCTCTTCATTTGGTCTACCATGGATGCAATAGAGACACCTATTCTCGTAGTTATAGAAGAAACATAACTTCGCATTCCTCTTTGAGATTTCCATGTGAATCTTGTACAGGTATATACTGGAAGGACTGAGGAAAAGAACTCGGGTTCTATGTATGAATTAAGGAGCAGGTATATGAAGCCACAGGGATAGATCTAGCTGCAGTCATAGTATATGGAACCACGTTCATCAATACGCTGTTCATGAAGAAATATAATACGCTGCTCATTGAAGACCTAGCCGCAGTCATAACCACAACCGCAGTTATCTAAGGACCTAGCTACGGTCTTTATGATACCCTAACACGCAGTCAAAAGGAACAACCTTGAATGCAGTCAAGGGAGACCCTTATTACGCTGTCCAGATGTATTAAACAGAGGCCCTAATACGCTGACCTGTAGCCTAATACGCATGTCATGAACAACATGGAAGTGAAGCCGCAGTAATACAAAGCTGTAGGTGACAGCGTGGGAAATCCAAGGATGTCTATGGAAAGAAACAGTGTTTCTAAGCATATTGGACAGTGTAATACAATAGTGATCTGAAGATGAAAATCTTGGACGAAGGGACTATGTTACACACAACAATCCTGAGATATAGAACTTAGTGTCTTATGACAAGGGCAACATGATAATCATGCACATTAGTAGGGGCAGCATAATGATGATGATGCACATTAGCAAGGAGCTACATGATGAATAGGCAACATGATAGATGAGATCATGGGCAGCATAGTGATCATGAGCAGCATGATGATGCATGATGTAGCGTGATGGTGCTACACGGTAAGGTGCAGCAAATGGACGAAAGGCAGCACTACGATAGGTGAAGCCGTCACCTTGGAGAATCAGTTGAAGTAGAATGTCTTCAACTGGTATCATCGTTATAGGAGATGATCTATGCTCAGATCTAGATAAGTCAAAGTGTTGACTTCTGTTGTAAATGTATTCTCTCTCTCTCTCTTTGTCTGCTGAACTTTGAAGAACATAAAAGAAGAATTGATCAAGGGTTTCCCCACATTGTGGGGTTTGTCCCTGGCTAGTAGCACATCTTGTGTCCTCTTGTCTTGGCTTATTTTCTGCTATTTATATTTATGTTCTATCTGCAGTTTACTTTAATGCTGATGTGATTGCTAATTGTGAAAATTTAAATAAATTGCTCTAAGCATCGAACATACCTAAAATTAACATGGTATCAGAGCAGAGGTGAAGACAATGCCCAAGCAAGAGTGAAAGAGCAATCACCGAAGACAATAGGGACAAGACAAAAGGATTAATGGGTTCCACATCTCCCTTCTAAAGTTCACAAAGGGTGAAATCGAAGCAGAGCATATTATTAGAATGGCATAGCAGAAGTTTCTGATGGCCCATCTAAAGATCACTTCATTGGGAAGTTCGGATCTAAGGATGGAAGGAAAGGCGAATGCCTTGGTTGCAATAAGTTCGACTGTTACGCGAAGGAGTGTCCGAATGGCAGAGACACATCTCTTGATGAAGATAACAATCATTTTAGGGACATCTTCAATGATCAAAGGAATGACTGGTAATGTAGGTCATCAAGGAAATGGTCAACTCTTCAAAGAAAGCAAGGAACCGCAGAATCTCTTTTATGTACCTGATCGCAAGAAGAACTTGGTGTCCATCTCGGAAATGGAAGTCAAAGGTTTCAGGGTGGCACTCATCGATGGAAAGGTACATAGATTTTTCAAAGATGTTTTTGAGTTTAGGGTTGTATCAAATTGCAGGTAGTCCACTGGGGACCATGTCCATTGTCACATAACACCGAAGGTCTGTGAGTCAGATGGTGACAGGGATGCCTGAATTCAAAAGGAGCATGAAGGTACATGTCTGAGATGTACCGAAGGAAAATCTTATAAGGGGACCATTCCCCTCATGCCACAGGTCCACAGGTTTGGAACAACCCGAGGAGTTTGAGATTCATGATCAGGAATCTCACGTATGCAGGTGGTAGAAAGCCCTCTATGGCTTGAAGCTAATCACCTCGGGCATAGTATGAGAGGATCAACAGTTGTCTGATGAAGCTGAGATTCACTAGGAGTGAAATCGATCCAAACCTCCGAAGGTTGTGGATGACAGACCTCTCATACTGGCACCTATGTCTGACAAGTGCAGACCCTCTCATTTATAGAAGACAGAGGGAGTTGGATTCCGAATGTGGAAAGATAAACTGCAAGCCTGTGACTACCTCGAGGATCTTAACTTTCAGAAGCTATATGGTAGTGATGTCGGACTAGATTTGGGAAATGCCTCTGAGTTTCATAAACTCATTTGCGTCGATGTCCGGACATATGTTTTGCAGTTAGTATGGTGAGCTCATATTTGGTTGAGCTTCACTGGATTGGTACCTAGAATCTTCTGAAATATCTTCAGGGTACAATCTCTCATGGATTGAGATACACTGCTTGGAATATTTCAAATGTTGAGTAGGCAGGCAGTGTGGAGGATCACTAAAGCACTTCTCAGTGCTAGTTCTCCTTGGGATCTGCTTCGATATCATGGTTGAGCAGGAAGCAGAAGTCCATTGTTATAAGCATAGTCACTAGGTTCGAGTTCGAGTTCGAGTTCGAGGACCATGAAATTCGAATAAAGTTCGGCAACTCAAATTTTGTCGATAAAATTCGACATATAGAAATTCGAAAAAAAAAATGTATATTAAAGATAGATATATCATGTGCATATGAGAAATGGTATGGAGTGAATTTTATCATGATTATCCTTATAATCAGACTATTAAATGCTTAATATCAAATTTTATATCAGAATAGATCAATTTTTCAATAGCTGCACTCACCAATTGTTAGCTCAAAACCAAATATCAGACCTTTATGACTGCTGCAACCACAGTTTGTTAGCCCACATACACATGCCAATAACAGATCAGCCTTATAGAGAAATAACTAGCAGAGCTAGGGAATGAAAATTTGGATATTTGACCACAAAAAAGTGATGTTTAATGCTTGATACTTGGTGACCAACCCTTGCAAGGTCTGAAAAACACCGAATTTCCCTTGAAAAACGCCGAATATGTTCGTTTTCCCTTGAAAAACGCCGAATTTCGAATTTAATGCTTCAAATTCGGCGTATCTGGTGACTAAGGTTATAAGTACTGCCGAGACCGGATACATAACTACGAGCATGACCTCGTATGAAGTTGCCTGGTTGTGGAAACTCTTCAGTGAGTTCAGTTGATGAATACCACTGTGATTCTCTGTGATAACCAGGGGTGGATTCGATTATTAAGGAATCCCGTATTCAATGATTGCTCCAACAGATAGACATCAGATATTGCCATATCTGGGATATGGTAAGTCGATGAGCAAGGAGGCTCCATCGCACTAAGATGATGTACAGGGCGCTACACTTTGTCAGAGCCCCGGGGAAAGATCAAATTTGTGATTTTCCCGAACGACTTGGAGTTGTCGAGAGACCTTTGTAAAAGGGTCCTGGATGTTGCATACATTGAGCTTTGGGAGCTCTGGGGGCTTGCGGTTCTTACTGGAGCAACATACGACCACAGGGTGACTCAGCTTCCCCTAGTGGTGCGCACTGGGACAAGATGATTCGCTCTCTTGTGGGATAGGATGATTCGCTCTCCTGTGGACAAGATGATTCGCTCTCCTGTGAACAAGATGATTCACTCTCTTGTGGGACAAGATGATTCGCTCTCTTGTGGGACAGGATGATTCGGTCTTCTGCGTAGCAGGATGATTTCTCTTGTGAGGTCTGGATGATGTGTTCTCCATGATGACTATGTAGCAGGATGATTAGTTCTCCTGTGAGGTCTGGATGATGTATTCTCCATGACGATTATGTAGCATGATGATTAGCTCTCCTGTGAGGCCTGGATGGTGTGTTCTCCATGGCGATTGTGTATTAGGATGATTAGTTCTCCTGTGAGTACAGGATTGATTAGTTCCCCTGTCGGGGCATCCTACCCATGCAGTCTGGGACTCATGGGAAGTACCTCTCATCTGATCAATGAGCAGGGAAATGAGGATAGGGACCATAGTAGTACCGATGGACGCATTGCTATATCTACCGTACTCCCTATGCTAGGATGACCTTCATTGATCTGGGACCAGTGGTAGGAGTGGTACCTACTATGACGCTGACTTCGGGTCAGTTGAGATTGGTCTGGGACCAGTGGTACATACTCTAAGACTGACTTCGGGTCAGTGGAGGACTGGTCTGGGACCAGTGGTAGGAGTGGTGCCCACTATGACGCTGACTTTGGGTTGGTTGAGACTGGTTTGGGACCAGTGGTACGCACTCTGAGACTGACTTCGGGTCAGTGGAGAATGGTATGAGACATTCTTGATCAATTCTTCTTCTTCATAGTTCAGTAGAGCTAAGTTGAGCAGAGTAGAGCCAGCAGAGCTGAGCAGAGCAGAGAAGAGCCAACAGAGTTGAGCAGAGCAGAGCCAGTAGAGTTGAACAGACCCAACAGAGCTGAGCAGAGCCAGCAGAGCTGGGCTGAGCAGTGCAGGGCATTGATGGCAGAGATAGTACAGTTGGACATATGGATCAGCGGATGGAGTTCTCCCTAGTTGAGAGGGAGTGTTAAAATTGGCAACAAGGGCCAAACTCCACGTGGGTCAGCTTATTTGTGGCAACTGATATTTTTATTGGATCCCTCTCGTCCAGAGGTGTAGGATTGATCTAAAGATCATCCGATTCTGATAAGTATTTATGGAGATATGAATTTATTTTGATTATGGAATTATCATCAAGCCGACCAACAACTTGAGTAGGCTTAGAAGCCCATTAAACGTGTCTATTCATCATGTACATGTTAGTATAAATAGACACGTCTCTATTCATCATGCAACTCTCTTCAAGTGATCTCCTCTCCACGTCTTGGGTTTTTGGAGAAGGAGATACACTACGGCCTAGTATGATGATGCCCTAATGGAGAACGCAGTCATAAGTACGCAGGCATATAAGGATGATCTACGCTGTCCAAAAGTCTGACACGCTTGCCCTAAATCTAAACACAGCTATGGAGGAGAAGCCTATACGCAGCAAGAAAAGGCTCTTCATTCGGTCTACCATGGATGCAATAGAGACACCTAAAACGCAGTCAAAAGGAGACACCTAACACGCAGTCAAAGGAGACCTATTCTCATAGTTATAGAAGAAACAGAACTTCACATTCCTCTCTGAGATTTCCACGTGAATCTTGTATAGGTATATACTGGAAGGACTGAGGAACAGAACTCGGGTTTTATGTATGAATTAAGGAGCAGGTATATGAAGCCGCAGGGATAGACCTAACTGCAGTCATAGTATATGGAACCACGTTCATCAATACGCTGTTCATGAAGAAATATTGAAGACCTAGCCGCAGTCATAACCACAGCCGCAGTTATCTAAGGACCTAGATACAGCCTTTATGATACCCTAACACGTAGTCAAAAGGAACAACCTTGAACGTAGTCAAGGGAGACCCTTATTACGTTGTCCAGATGTATTAAACAGAGGCCCTAATACGCTGACCTGTAGCCTAATACGCAGGTCATGAACAACAAGGAAGTGAAGTCGCAATAATACAAAGTTGTAGGTGACAGCGTGGTAAATCCAAGGCTGTCTATGGAAAGAAACAATCTTTCCTAGCATATTGGACAGTGTAATACAATGGTGATCTGAAGATGAAAATCTTGGACGAAGGGACTATGTTACACCCAACAATCCTGAGATATAGAAATCAGTGTCTTATGACAAGGGCAACATGATAATCATGATGATGCACATTAGCAAGGGCAGCATGATAATCATGCACATTAGCAAGGGCAGCATAATGATGATGATGCACATTAGCAAGGAGCTACATGATGAATGGGCAGCATGATAGATGAGATCATGGGCAGCATGATGTATGGGCAGCATAGTGATCATGAGCAGCATGATGATGCATGATGGTGCTACACGGTAAGGTGCAGCAAATGGACGAAAGGCAGCACTACGATAGGTGAAGCCGTCACCTTGGAGAATCAGTTGAAGCAGAATGTCTTCAACTGATCTCATTGTTATAGGAGATGATCTATGCTCAGATCTAGATAAGTCAAAGTGTTGACTTCTGTTGTAAATGTACTATCTCTCTCTCTCTCTTTGTTTGCTGAACTTTGAAGAACATAAAAGAAGAATTGATCAAGGGTTTCCCCACATTGTGGGGTTTGTCCCTGGTTAGCGCGACATCTTGTGTCCTCTTGTCTTGGCTTGTCTTCTGCGATTTATATTTATGTTCTATCTGCAGTTTACTTTAATGCTGATGTGATTGCTAACTGTGAAAATTTAAATTGCTCTAAGCATAGAACATACCTAAAATTAACACCCTTCCAATAGCCAAATGTCTCTGTGACCTTTGATAAGTGCAAATGTGCACTTTCAACAACCATGGAAGTCTTCGACAAGTGCCATCATGTTTCCAGTCAAGGCAGTGCAAGCCTTGGGGCTCACCTTGGACTACCGATCATCGAAGAGTGCTGATCTCCTTAAGCCCTTTTCGTATTTTGTAACTCTCGTGGAATAGGGAAAAGTAGGTCTATTGTAAATTGAAGAGGATAGCACCTAAATGCTTAGGGAGCCATGGTGGCCATGGCGGAATGATGGTGCAGATGCAACCGGTTGTAGAATCGTCGCGACCAAGTCATGGATGAATCCATGCTTGAGGGGCTAAGTTATGCACAGAGTATGTTGCGGGAAGGTCAAGTGGGCTTAGTTTATAAGTTATTTGGGTGAGATTATGCAATCGGTCTGCTAGAAGACCTAGACGTGTCAACCATAGATTGGCTGCCAAGATTCTGCCTTATCCCGATTGGGCGATAGTGGGATGACGTAGCCCAGAGACCTCACACCGAAAGTTTTAAGTTAGCGCAGCGGAGGGTTGGTAGGGATGAGTGGCGCTTGACCAACTGGGCTTAGAGCTCGGAGGTAGAGTGCAGTCGCATTGGTTGGCAGTGGAGCCTGCGCGACAACTCATCCTGAAGTTTAAAAAGAAGTCCTGCTTGTTAAAACGTTGAAATCTGCAATGGAGTGCAAGATGATGTGGGTCGGGACAAAGTGGGTTCCACAATGCCTCGACTGCTTTAGGATTATTGCGGGGTCTGTCGTAAGACAACTCTGCTTGTTGGGCCTTCATCGAAGTTAAATGCAAGCGTAAATGTTTGGCGGGATGACGTAAGTCGGGCCCAGATGGTAGATGCGTGGCCTAGGGGCAAACCCACTTGATAGGTCATCCTTTTGATCAACCCAGGAGCATACCCAAGATCAACTGCGGGAGGGAGCAGGGTGAGTCAGAGCGGGATTACATGGCAGTGCCATAGTTGGCACCAATCGGAAACGAGGGTCGTGCGAGGGTGTGCCCCACTGATGTTGACATATGGCAAGGACCCCCGTGGAGGTTGACTATTTCTATATGGTGAAATTATTATTATGTTTATTAAGGATGTTTTTTCAATTGGTGGTTAATGCTTTCTTGTCATACTGGAACTAGATGAACTCAAAGTTAGGGGTCTAGTGTGGTCCTTGGAGATGCAAAATACGTAGCTTGCTAGAGAAGGATGTGCTTGATGATTGTCTGCTTATGTTGGTTGCTTACTTGTGCAAGTGAATGCTAGGTGTAGCATTATGATGAATGGATTATGTGATTGCAAGCATTCCCAAGATGCATTCGTGAATATGATAATTGGTGATTATAAGATGGCAAGTGCTCATGCGAAAGATTGATTTCTTCGTACTTGTAAAGGCATGCGACTTCCAATTTTTAAACATTATGTTGGGATGTAAAATGCACACATTAGGTCCTATATTTTCAGACATGTGACTAACATTTAAATTGAGATATGTGTGCATGTGAATGCTTGCATGATCCTATGATTTCTTGTGTTGCATAACATGGTTGCTACAATTATATATATATATATATATATGGCCATTGGATGTTCTTGTGTTGCATAACATGGTTGCTACATTTATATATATATATATATATATATATATATATATATATATATATGGCAATTGGATGAGAACATCCAATGGCCCTGTTGACCACTACCGGTCAACTGCCCATGCAGTACACCTCCTTTCTGTTGGCAGGGAGGGGTAGCTCCTGAGCGACGTGTTCGTGCCAGCCTACAGTCATCGACAGCTTGATCATTTTTGTTGTAAACCCAGTCTGCATGTTTGAATTGTAAATAATCTAAGCAGATCAGAGTCATATATGTAAAGTTGCCTAGGTGGACCTGACTTTCTAATGATGATCTGCGTCTCGGGAGGTTTTTAGTCTCACCGATCCATGGATCGGCAGAGTTTTCCTTCAAACCCGACCCCAAAGCCGGGATGCATTTTTGTTATTAGGACTTTAGGAGAATCCTAGCGTGTTAATCTGCTAGATTATAGTTGTGTCGCAGAACTGGGTGGTTTATGAGGGTCTATGTTAAAGTGGGTTCGTCCCCTTAAGATGTAAATTGTAAAAGTCATGATGTAATGTGTCTTGAGGGTTGAGAAATGTTTAAATCCCCTCATGAGTCCTAGGTCCTAGGTCCTAGGGGATGTTTCCAACGGTTTGGTTCAAATGATCCATTTAGAAAATAAATAAAATATTAAAATAATTAAAAAAAAAAAAAAAAAATAATAATAAATAAAAAAAAAAAAAAAAAAAAAAAAAAAATAATAATAAAAAATTCATAAAACAAAGCAAAATCCCTAAATAATAAAATAATAATATTTTTTGTGAGCACATGCAAAATATCTTTTTTAAATAAAATCGACGGATGAGATCAAGAGATGTCTTGATCCTCATCAACGGTCGAGATCAGTTCTACATGGATCACCCAAAACTAGCCGTTGGGATCATTTCCTTCTTATAGGGTCTTAGGGGGTCATTTGACAGTTTTATCTGATCTGTGAGTCTGTACTGAAAGCTCTTGTAATCTGATTTCTGATTAATAAAGAAGACTTTGGGGTTCAAACTGGCTGGTGTTACTCTCTGGAATTGCTGTGAGATGTTTGCTTTTCTGCATATTTCAGTTTTCAGCAGTTAAAATAGCTGGTTTTTGTCAGAGCATTGTGAGTACAGGTATCTTGCTCACGTGTTAGGGTTTGAATGTTGTGAGGTTTCTGGAATAATGGCAGGTATCTCCATTATTCCTTGAATTCTAGCAGCATTTCTTGCCCTCTTTGCTGATGTTTGCTTGAGGTGTGCAGGAAACCTTTAGGTGCAGGGTAATTGTGGGCGTTTGGGGAAGTTCTGGGCTGAACCAGCCGACTCCCACAGGCTTTTCTGTGCAGAGCCCAGCTGATTGTGCCCCGGGTTAATCTGTTAAAGTTTATTTCATGTTTTTACATTGAGAAATTCTCTTTCTGCTCACAGTAAAGTTCAAATTTTTCTGATATTTCAAAAGTATTACTGCAATCATGGTTAAATCTGGCTGTTCTAGAGCTGTAAAATTTTGATTTTAGGTAATTTTGAAGGGTTTTACTCCAAAATTTTGTGGATATCTGCCAGAGTTCTTTTTCTGCAGGGTATATGTCATCAGGTGATGTTGCAGTTCAATTTTAGTGACCAGGTCGTGGGTTAAGCGTGTTATTTTCCACTGCATAGATTGATTTAGCAAAGACCAAGTGAGCAGCGTGAGTTGCTTTCCGACTGCTGCTGAAAACACATTGTGCTAAAGTGAGAATCAAGCGTGAAAGGGTGCGTTCTGCATGTTTCAAATCATCCCAGGTATTTACAAGACTCTGCCGTCCTTTTAAAACTGCAAGCACACAACCAAAAAATGATGGAGAGGTTTCTGAAACACGTAGCCTGATAAGGTTTGTTTTCGATTTGATAAAATTGTGATTCGATTTCTGGTGTAACGTATTGGCACATTTCCTTCTGGTGAAAGTCGTGAGTGGTTCCCAAAGCCCTGCTGTCATTTTCCGCAAATCTTTTGTCTGACATTCGCCATACCTTTTCTTGTTGTTTGGCTGTGCATACGTTGGCTCTTTATTTTTCTTCTGTTTGAGCCAGCGTTCATTAATCCGTGGCTCGGGCTGTCACATTGGATTGCCTGGAATATGTATTGAAGTTTCACTTTCATTTTTCTGTCTCTCGTCCAGTTTTGCCCTGCCGTCATCACTGTATCGGTCACCAGATCTTCAACGAAATTTCAAAATCGTTTCCCTTACGATTGCTGTCGACTGTGCTTCGGATGCATTGGGTGGTTGAGCCTTGCGTTTTTGCTGTAGCCGCGTTGATTGTGGATCAAACCCGTCCGTCGTCTCATCCCCAGCCCTGTTCTTCTTCTTTCCTGCGTTTGTCTCGCCTTTGTCTGAGCTGCGTCTTCCCCTGAGCCATTTTTCCGTTCCCTTTTGTGTGCCCAGGCCGGAAATACGCCTCTTCTCGCTGCCATTCCCTGCGCGTTACCTCCGCCGTCGAAGAACTGACTGTTGTATCACTGCAGCATTGTTATGATCAGTTTCTAATTCGTTTCATGTGCTTTGGTTATGCGTAGATGATAAGCGTATTTAGGGTTAGGTTATAGAACTTTAGATCTCTTTCATTTAGATTTTAAAATTTGTATTTTAAATGAAATAAAACATAAAAAGGAGGAGCGGGTAGCATATGGTTCACGATTAAATTTTAATTGATTTTAGTTGTTTTAGTTTAGCATAGGTTAGTTTAGTTGTAACTTAGTTTTTTTTTTCTTTTTTTTTATTTAAATTTTAAATTTTAGATTTTAAATTTTATTTTTTAAAGAATTTCCCTTTTTTTAGATTTTTTTTATAAATATAAAAAAAGAAAAAAAGAAAAAAGAAAAAAAATATATATAAAAAATCTTGTGGAAAAGTTTCCTGTTTGCCAGATCCGGTTACTTATGTTCAGATTCAAAAGTTGTTGATGCATGAATTTTAGCTGCATATCCTGTCTAGTCAATAACTGTTTGGTTGTTTAAAGCACTCATTTCTTTTAAGTTGCTGGATATTGTTGTTTGATGAACATTGCGTTTTACCGGATATTTAAAGCATTGTTCTCTTTATTTGATGGTAAGTGATTGCTGCCTGTGGTTCATATTCTTATATCGTCCAGTTAATAATCATTTAAGCACCAAATCTCTTAAGGCACTGATCTATCAAAATAACAAAACCATTTTAGTGCATCTCGTCTCCCGACCCAACTGTTTGGCATTGGGCCTTCATCTTTCCCCAGGGTCTACCCCCCTTAGCCGTGGGAGACAGGCTTAAATGGAGAGATCGGGGATCAGAGTGATAGCCCTCGGTCTGAGCGTTGTCGTGCCAGTTTGCGCGACAACAGGCCCATAAATGATATAGTGCCTCAAGAGATTAGAGGTATGATGTTCTGCAACTTTTAGGGAGCCATGTGATTGATAAATACTTGGTTGCAGATATTTGTTATAACAACAAAGATCATGGTTAGTTACTAGCTAGATGCACGAGCAGAGTGCGTGCTGGCTGGGATGGTGTAGTGAAATGTGTTTACTTGAATGTGTTAACCGGTGGAGGTTGACTAATTCTACATGATGAAATGGTTATTATGTTTATTAGGGGTGTTTTTTCAATTGGTGGTTAATCCTTTCTTGTCATACTGGAACCAAATGAACTCAAAGTCAAGGGTCTTGTGTGGTCGTTGTAGATGCAGAATCTCTAGCTTGCTAGAGAAGGATATGTGTGATGATTGTATGCTTATGTTTGTTGCTTACTTGTGCAAGTGAATGCTAGGTGTAGCATTATGATGGATGGATTATGTGATTGCACACATACCCAAGATGCATTCGTGAATATGATAATTGTTGATTATAAGATGGCAGGTGTTCATGCGGAAGATTGAGTCCTTTGTAGCTGTAAAGCCATGATTGTAAACAAGCTTCTCTGTATGAGACATGTGACTAACGTTTAAATTGAGATATGTGTGCATGTGAATGCTTGCATGGTCCTGTGATTTCTTGTGTTGCATATGATGGTTTCTACTACAGACCTTATAAATATATATGGCAATTGGATGGGAACATCCAATGGCCCATATATGATATAGTGCCTCAAGAGATTAGAGGTATGATGTTGCCCTACTTTTAGGGATCCAAGTGATTGATAAATACTTGGTTGCAGGTATTTGTAATAACAAAAAGATCATGGCTAGCTATTAAGTAGTTGCAGGAGTAGAGTGCATGCAAGTTGGGATTGCATGATGAAATGTGTTAACTTGATTTGCATGTAGGTCCTATAATGCATCTGTGTGAATATGACAATTATATGTATGATAAATGTTGAGATAACATGAGATTTTTTCTTACTGACCCTTTGAAGTTCCAGATGCCATGGTTGTTGTTGACTTTGATAAGAAGGTCAAATTCTTCTTGTGGTCAAAAGATGATTAAAAGAGTGGTGCGGCCTCACAAGAGAGGATGATATTAAATAGTGTTGTTAGTATGGGTCAGAGATTGAACTCTAATTTTTGCTTTGGCATGATGATGATTATGAATAACTTTAACTCATATGCATTGCTAAATTTGGAAAAGAAGCTTATGCATTTGATAATTGGTGCCCTGGTCTATGATACGCGGTTGATGATGATCTTAAGGATGTGTGATAGTTGCGGGATTGCATACTTGTCCTGACATGGTAAGATGACAACTCACATATGTGTTGTTAATTTATTTTGTGCACTAACAACTGAGTGTATTTGGCAGCGCATAGTAGGAATCGGTGGCAGTGTAAGGAAATATGTATCGTGGTATGATGCAACAGGATATGGACCAAGTCCATCAATAACGAGGAAGAAGGACATCCCTCCAAGGGAAAAGAAAATTTAGTAATTTGGAGGTTAAGTTCAAAGACTTGGAAGATCAGCTAAAGATCTGCAGAGAAGAACTTAGAAAACTTACCTGGAAACAACAAGAACTGGCTGAGTGGGTTGAACCCTCAAAAAGGAGGAATGGTAACAACAGGAAGAGGCCTCGTAAGGCTGAAAAGGAGAAGGGGATATTCTCTTGCTGGTGCTGCGGGGAAGAGCATCTAAAAAAAGATTGTCCCCGCAAGAAGAAGAAGAAAGAAGACAATAGTTCCTATGAACCATAGGGACACATTAAAATACAAAACATCGAGAAGGAGGGGGTACTCCCTTAAGCTCCTTGACACACACACACACACATATATATATATCCTAAATAGATTCCCTGGGTACTTTGGGGAATATGAGACTTCAAGTTTGTTGCTAGCCTTCTAGAGAAGCCTTGAATTGGTTTGGTTTATGAATATGGATGTGTACATGTATACATATGTGCACCTCTGTGATGGCTAGAAGTGTCAGGAATGTTGAATTCTTGGGGATAGAAACTGAGTGGAAACTGTTGTTTCAAATGAGTGTTTTCGTTGCATGAGAACAAGAAGTTTCCTAGCCTTGATTTTGTCTGATATTGTGTGAATATCAGTTAAATTATGTGGATGATTAAGTGAGTATTTGCAATGCCAATGTGTTTGACAGGTTATTGTTTGGAATCATTCTTGTGGAAGGATGATTGGTTATGCCTTAATTATGCTTTAAAAAAAAATTGATGAATGTATGAATGGCATAATAAGGTCATCCAATGAGATCCCCTGTTTTGTGAGGAATACGATGAGTGTATTAACTCCCAAATAAAATCCTTCATCAAAGGATTGAACCTAACTGTCACTGAAGGTGGTGCCTTGGGGCTGATAAACCACTTGGAAGACTAGTTGGGATCATGGGAAATAATGGATAGTGGTATGATAGCCATGGGAATGGCAAGAGGGAAGGTTCTTGACCTTGACTCGATATACATATAAATCTATGATATGTCCATGATTTCAGGGGCCCTTCTTGGGGAAGAGGGACTAGTTAAATTTGTTCAATGCAGATGTCAATGGCATGACACATTCCTAGTTGATAAAGGATCAAGGTGACAAGGATGGCCGTGGCTGATCTATTATTTTAACAACATGTGAATATGATTCATGATTTATGACGATATTATGTCATGAATAGGAAATACTGCAAAGTATATCGGAAGAAGATATCAACAGAACAAAGGAGTATGATCTCCAGCATGTGGAAAAGACACTAGAGACAATGTTGCATGGTGTCTATCGATGGAGACAACGTGCTCTCTGGTTTTGAAAAGATTGTTGTGCACATGTTGTACCGTGTTGTGTGTGTTGTCTATGTGTTGTGTTGTACATGTGCATTTGTTGTGTTGTACATGTGTATGTGTTGTGTTGTAAATGTGCATATGTTGTGTTGTGTCATGTGTACGTGCATGTGTTGTGGTACACTGTGTATATGTGCATATGTTTTTAATGTTTCAGGCAAGCAGGTATGGGATTGCTTGGGCACTTGTGTTATGAGATGTGGGGCAGGCAGGTATGGGACTAGCTTGGCTCATGAAGGTGTGGGATATGGCCCGGATTGGTAGTGACTCCCTTGTTTGTAGTGCCCATGTTCACAAGGTAGCGATTGGGCTTAATTATATCCCATATACCCAACACTAGGTGCTTGTTAGGATGACAACCGATCCAGTCTGTGGTAGTCGAAGAGAAGAGAAGAGAAGAGAAGACACTGGGTGCTTTCTAGGAAGGCACTGTGTGCTCGCCGGGATGGTAACTGATCCGGTGTGTGGACGTTGCAAATATAAGAGAAGGCACTAGGTGCTTGCTGGAATGGCAACCCATCTAGTGTGTGTACGTGGTCAGAGAAGGAATCAAGGAGTAAACTAAGATAAGAATCAAAATTCTATTGATTTTTGAGCCTTTAAATTACAAATGAAAATATGATATTTCGGTTTATGATGGTTTGGATCATGAGCTGACTTGGCTTTTTGAAGTGATAGGAATTAAAGCAAAATTCAAAGTTCAATACATGAATAAACTGCTAATAATGTATGGTTTAAATTATTACAGTTCGTTATGATGAATCTAATGAAGTTTATGTGCTCATGATGTAGGAATGAGTATAGGATTACTTGGTTCGAATGAATGAAGTTAACCACAAGGTGGAATGACAATAGTATGCGAAAGTCTAAAATGATCCATTGTGGGACACTGTAACTCAATGAAGCCCACTATTTGCCATGAAGCCTGCTATCACTTGTGTGATAGGTTGGAGGCAAGGAGATGCCTCATATTGAGATCTTTCAATGCGAGGAAGCCTTGCCATGGGATGAATTGCTCGAGGGATTGAGAAGCAGAGAAGGGGATGCTTGGACTTGGAAGGTGAGTGACTGCATGGAGAGGGGGGTACCGGATTGCCCGAGGCATTGAGAAGCAGAGAAGGGAAGGCCGAAATATATAAAATTTGGTTTCTTGGTCATGAGCTTGGCTGATTGGGATTAGGAGCACATTGGGAGTGTTCTAAGATACAATGAGTTGAAAGGTCAAGCAGCGCAAGGATGCCAAGCACTGGAAATTGGAGCTAAGCAACACTGCAAGAGGAAGAATAGATCGGGATGGTCTAGACATGCTTAAAGATTGCCATGGAAAATGGGTGAATTTTGATTATACTTTCATTTGCTAGATGAATCAAATGCATGAAGCATTGTAAACATTGTATAGAGATGTATATATAAAGCGCCATGAAACAATATGGGTTATATTTTGTTTTCGGTATTGCATAAGAGTAGAAGAACACCGAGGACGACATTTTCTTAAGGGGGGGAGGGGTTTGTGACAACCCCAACCCGAGTTCCTTATGAAAATGCAATGTAAATATTTTGTAATATAAATATAATTAAAATGGGCTGAGTCAAAAAGGACACAGATTCTAGAGTTGAGGAGGTTACTTGCTTGGGATGTAAAGATTTCCTTATGAGGAAAATTTGAACTGTTGTTGACTGCCATTAAAGGCTTGCTTGCGTGCCTTTAGAAAGACTAGTCTTTTGAATTAAATTGGGCTGCAAGGAAATATGCAAGCCCATGTGATCAGAGAGAGACTTGCAAGGGAAAAAGGACAGAATTAATGAAGCTAGGACACTGTGCAACAATGTTGACCCATTCAAACTTTCATTTATGGGAACACGAATTCAGTCAAACATGTGGGGGGGGGGGGGGGCATTGAGGAGGATTCAGACATTCATCCATTGAGGATGTAGAGGAGGGAAAAGAGAAGAGCAATCACTATGGGAACATAAATTCCTTTAGGCAGGATTTAGTATGCATTCGAGCTTTAATCAACATAGGGAAAAGATGAAGAGAAATGAAGGAGAATGGCTCTGAGGTTCCTCAATCGATGTGGGTTGAGATAGTGATCTTTAGAACACTGGATGACTTGGGAAGAGACCATCCCTTGAGACAACATCTATGGAAGCCTCTCATGAAGTTTCTGTGGCTTATCTCCTTGTTTTGCACTAGATTCTAAACTCCTTGGAAAGGGGGTGAATCCTTTGTGCTCCTTCGTGGGAAAGGTGGTGAACCTCTAGATTCCTTGTGCCAAGGAAAGTTGTAGTAGTTAGCTGGTGGGATTGAGGAAGGAGATCCTCTGGAGTGCATGTTTCAACTAGCATTTGGTGTTTACGAATGACCGCTCAGTCTCTAGAATCTCGCTTGGGGATGACATCTGCAAGTGATTCTTGGTTGCAACTATCCACGGTTGGGTAGAGAGTCATAGTCCCAGACTCAGTCGCCTAAACATTTCAAGGCAAGTGTTTTCTGTATTCACAATGGCAATAATCATGTGCTTACATTTATGGAATTAAAATGGTGTTTATATGTTCTATGAATGAGTAATGCATTTCTGGGTTGAAATGGTGTTCATAATGAAATGAATGCATGTGCATTTCTAACCTAAGCTTGTGTCGCAAAGCAAGGCTTATGATTAGATCAGGTTCGTATAATTCTAAATGGTATAATGTGCAATGTCCAATATAATAAACAGGATCACGTTATACTTCTTGCTGAAATGGTGTGTGTATAAACACAGGAATATATCTCTGATATGATTGAATGAATAATACACATAGTAAAGCCTTGAAGGGATTAAAAAGGTCTGTAAAGATTGGGACTAAACCATGACAGCGTATAACATAAGATCCTCATGTGTTAATGAGTAATGGTTACATTGAACAAGCTTATTTGACAGGGTTTGTATACATATACTAGCTAGAAGCCGTTTTGTAATTTACATGGAATTGCGTTGATGTCGAGGATGATATCCTCTCTTAACTATGTTAACTTGTAACCTTTTCAAAAGGGCTCTTAGCCTGTTGGGATCAGTGGCTTCAATGCCATGAGGTTATGGCTTCTTATGGCCATATTGCTTTAGCTGGGAGCAATTTATCCAGAAGGGATGGTTGCGCGTCCCTTCTAATAGCCAAAAGCCTCTAAGACCTTTGATAAGTGCAACCGTGCACTTTCAACAACCATGGAAGTCTACGACGAGTGCCATCACGTTGCCGGTCAAGGCATTGCAAGCCTTGGGGTGCACAAGGCCTGCGGATCATCGAGGAGTGCTAATATCCTTAAGCCCTTTTCGTATTTTGCAACTCTTGTGGAATCAGGAAATGCAGTTCTATTTTAATCTTAGGAGGATAGCACCAGAATGCATAGGGAGCCATGGTGGCCATGGCAGAATGATAGTGGAAATCCAACCGATTGTAGAAACACCGCAACCAAGTCATCGATGAATCTATGCTTGAAGTGCTAAGTTGTAGATGTGTATGTGTTGTGTTGTACATGTGTATCTGTTGTGTTGTGTCATGTGTACGTGTATGTGTTGTGGTACACTGTGTATATGTGCATATGTTGTGTAATGTTTTGGGCAGACAGGAATGGGACTGCTTGGGCCCTGGTGTTGTGAGATGTGGCACAGGAAGGTATGGGACTACCTGGGCTCACAAAGGTGTGGGATACACCTTAATTCCTGTCGACAAAAGACTACTCGGATTGGTAGTGACTACCTTGTTGGTAGTGCCCATGTTCTCAAGGTAGCTATTGGGCTTAATTATTGTTAATTTTAGGTATGTTCTATGCTAAGAGCAATTTACTTCAGTTTTTCACATTAATTCAATATCAATTCTAGATTAGCAATCACATTTAGTATGATAGTAAAATGCAGATAGAACATAAACATAAATCGCAGAAGACAAACCAAGACAAGAGGACACAAGATGTGGTGCCATCTAGGGACAAACCCCAATGTGGGGAAACCCTTGATCAATTCTTCTTATATGTTCTTCAATAGTTCAACAGAGAGAAAGATAGTACATATACATTAGAAGTCAACATTTTGACTTATCAAAATAAGAGCAGAGATCTTCTCAAAGAAGATGTCACATGAGGTAGCTGATCTGGACTCAGGTGAAGGCATGCTGATCCTCCAAGGTGACTCCATCACCATGCTGCACCTCATTATCATGCTGCACTCGTCACTCTGCTGCACCCATTCACTGAGCTGATCTTATTATCAATGTTGCACACATCGCGATCGGGATTTAATCGGCGCCGGGGGAAAAAAGCGGAAAAAATCGTTAAAATCGGGAAAAAATCGGGAAAAAAAAGCGGGAAAAAATCGTTTGGCACAAAAATATTCATTTTTTTTCAATTTTTTTCAATTTTTTTAATATCTAAACCATCTACAACATAAAATAAATACATTGACACATAAATATGATAAAAAAACTAATATATAAGATGTTCAATATCATTTCTAGCGCTAAAATCACACATAACATTGAATCATGTCCTGAATAGTAAGTCCTGAGTCCCAAGTCCAACTCAGCCTCAAAATATCAACAAAAAATATGATAATGTATCTCATCATGTCATAATGTCATATACAATAAAATGAAAGTCTAATCCTATTGATTTCCTCTGCCCCTCTTGCGAGAAAATGGCACAACTTTCTCTTTCCCTCTAGATGTAGAAGCTGGTGCCTGTGGTGGTGGAAATGGCAGTGGAGTCTGACGTGCTCTAGAAGCTGAAGAACTAGTAGTAGCAGCTACAGGAGGCTGAGGTGGACGGAGACCACGTCCTCTACTGGTGGTAGTGGTAGCCCGGGTAGCCCGGGTAGGCGGTGTCACCTCCTCCTCCTGCTCCTCCAACTCCTCCTCCTCCTGCTCCTGCTCCTGCTCCTCCTCCTCCTCCCCCTCATCCTGCACTAACCAATCCTCAGTGGGATCCATGAGAGGCCTCTCGGTCTCAACCCTCCATTCAGCAGTGGTGTCAATCCCATCCAATGAGATGGCTTCCGTATCAGGTGTCTTCTCTAGTTGTTTCACCCACAATCGAAGATTGTAGTAGACATAGACCATGTCATTAAGTCTATGGGACTCCAACCTGTACAAAGTTCACGAAATAATAAATTAATAATTAATATTATAAAAAAAATATTGTTTAAAACTTTAATGAATTCAAAAATTTATTTGGAAATTTGCAATATTTTAAATGTTTAAGTGTTAACCTATTGCGCTTCTTGTTGTGTATTTTTTCAAATACACTCCAATTGCGCTCACATCCCGAGGAGCTGCATGTTTGGCTGAGGATCCGCATGGCAAGATTTTGCAAAAGGGGGACTCTGCCACCATACATCTTCCACCATGCGTCTACAACAAAATTACAAAGAAAATTTTAAATAAACATAAGAAAAAAATGGAATTTGAAGAAACAATGAAATTTGAAACAAAGTTACAAAGTACATACTACATAGTACAAACTAAAAAATACCTGGCATTTTAACCGTCCTATCAATGACAGCCATCTCAAAGCCAAATGTGCCAGCTGACAACTTATATTGCTCAATTTGTCTAGAGACCTCCATACGTTCTTCTGAAGTTCTCACCATCTTCTGGACACAGGTTAATAATCCTTCCACGACCTCAACATCAAAATTAAACCCACATGCATAAGAAAATGCAGGGTTCAGGAAAAGGCCAGCAGCATGAATGGGACGATGGAGTGTGTTGTTCCATCGCTCATCAATGACCTTCCATAGAAGGAGTTGTCTCTGGAACCCATCATCTCCCTTGTCATCATAGTAGGACCGAATGGCTTCTTTGGCCCTATCCATGGCTTCATACAAATAGCCCATTGCGGGCTTCTCACCATCAACCAACCGAAGAACCTTTACCAAAGGTTCTGTAACAGCGCACACCTCCTGCACTCCCGCCTAGAAGTCCTCCTGGTATGAAACTAGTCTGCAGACGGCCTCTCCTTCTGGTTTGCGGCTCATTGACGAAGCACGCCACTCCTCTGAAAGAAACATTCTCTTCAAATCCCACATAGAATTCAAGAGGGATTGAAGAGATATGAAACTCGTCGCAAACCGTGTAATGGCGGGGCGCACCAACTCTTTGTTGTTGGTGCATTTTCTCATCAAGCTAAGCACAGATGTGTGATTGTAAATAAATTTTGTGATGCTTTTTGATGAGTCAACAACCTCTTTGACAAAGGGAATTTTCCCAATGTCCTCTAACATCAAATCAATACAATGGGCAGCACAAGGTGTCCAAAATAAAGTAGGATGCCTGTCCATAAGCATTCTACCAGCAGCAACATAATTTGCAGCATTGTCCGTTATGACTTGGACAACATTTTCTGCACCCACCTCCAAAATAAACACATCCAGCAAATCACATAAAGTTTTTGCATCTTTCATTTGATGAGTTGCATCAACAGATTTGATAAACATAGTCCCCAAGGGACAACTAACCAAGAAGTTTATAAGGGTTCTCCCCTTTTGGTCAGTCCAACCATCTGACATAACAGTGCATCCTGTTTGTGCCCATGATGCCCTAAAATCCTCCAATCTTTGGGTGCAGTCACGCTTTTCATCTTGAAGAAGCCGGCCTCTGAAATCATGAAGAGAAGGGAGTTTGTACCCCGGGCCAACACTGGCAACAGCATCAAGAGTAGGTTGGAAAAATGGATTATTCCTTATAATGCTGAAAGGAATATCACTCCAGAGGAGAAATTTTGTCATCAACTTGTCAGCTTTTTCTTTTTCAGTTCTTTTTAGCATTGAACCAATAGTTGGTTATGAACCAGGTGTGGTTCGAGGAACAAAATATGATGATGCAGCTACCGGATTGACTGACGCTGCAGTAGAACCTGTGCCACTTGGCCCACTTCCTTCAACTGACCTTTTTAGTTGCCTTTTGAGTTCTTCTTTGGCGTCTCTAGTGTGCTCTAATTCTCCCAATGCTCTCATGGCTTTTTGGATAATTTCAGCATTTGTCTTTAGACAGGGCCCCACATCACGTCCAGGGATTTGTGCAAGGTGGAACTTCAACCTGTACACCCCCCCGAATATTTCCTTTCCACACAACTTGCAATACAAGTTTTGTCTATCATTCGGAGTTTTAGGGTCACCATATTCCCAGAAAGGATCCAATTTCCTTGGCATGTTTGTTTTTGAATTTTGAATTTGCAAACCTATGGAAAAATAAGGATTAGGAAATAGGAATTTAGGATTACATAAATGATAATAGTAAATACAAATTACAATTTAGCATTTGCAAAATTACAAGCTAATTATTTCCAAAATCCCAATTTCTAAACCCAAGTTACCCAACCAAATGCCAAAAAACAATGAAAAATAAAAAAAAATAAACAATGTTTAAAGAAAATGAGAAAATAAAAATCAAAAATTGGTTCTCATAGTCATAACAAATAACCCATCCCAAATCAATGAAAAATTTCCAAAAATTCTTTAAAAACAATGAAAAACAAAGTTTTTATAGAACCAAAACAAAAAAAAATTAATCTACATACCTGGTTTATGGACAAATTGGCGATCTTGGCTTGGATTCCTCCTAAAATCGCTTCGATTCGCTCCCACAACCGACGGCAACCCTCTCCCTCACTTCTTCTCCTTCTCCTCCGCGGCGGACTGCTGAATGAATAAAAAAAAATTCGTTTTTTCCATATAAAACCCCGCTGCCGCGCGCCCTCGCGATTTTAAGCGAAAAAAATCGCGATTTTATCGAAAAAATCGCGATTTTTTCAAAAAATCACGATTTTTTCGATAAAAATCGCTATAAAAAGAAGAGGCGATTTTTTGGATAAAAATCGCGCTTTGAATCGGCGATTTTAAAAAATCGCGATTTTACGATTTAATCGCGATGTGTGCAACACTGCTTATTATCACTGAGCTCCACCCAATCACGACTGTACCCATCACCAACAAGCTGCTGTAATATCGAGCCACTGCTATACATCCATGCCCATCATCATGCTGTACCTTAGTGCTGCACCATGCTGCATTCATTGCGCTGCACCATACTGCACCTTGCTTCCCACAGCAGTCACTGCATTCATGAATGCATTCATTATTCATGTTGCATCCATCCAAGTATGCTGCATCTTAATATACTGTCCATGATTACTGTGGTGTACACTGCAGTACTCTCAAGGGACAGACTTAGCTGCTTGCTATGGCTTGTAGCCTAGCAAAGCAGCTAGCTATAGCAACCTTTCAAATCAAGCTCAGTCCTTAACACGCTTATCATCTACAACATCATGACAACATTGTCTTCCAATCAGCCTTATAACTGCACAGTCACCTTTCCTTACAGCGCAGTATGTACATCCTCCTTTTGCTGTAGATGAACCCCTTGTTAACTGTGGCCTAGAACAACGAGTTAGGGATCTCCTTATGGACAGCATTAAGGTCTTTACCATGACTGCGTTTAGGGCAGCGTTAGGGTATATAGAGACAGCGTTAAGGTTTACTTAACTGTCTCTAACAATCCTCTAACATTCCTTCTAACTGTCCTCCTTAACTGCAGATTGAGTTCCCTTCATGGTCTGTGAATTAACAACGTCTAGGGCACCATTTTGTGACTCATAAGATTGTGGTTAGGGTAGCGTGAACCGTCTTCCTTTTGACTGCATTTAGGCCTTAACCATTGCTGCGTTTAGGGCTTAACCATTGCTGCGTTTAGGGCTTAACCATTGTTGCTAGGGCTTAACCATTGTTGCGTTTAGGGCAGCTTCATCATGACTGCGTTTAGGTGTCATCTTCGTTAGGCATCGTAGCTCCTTCTTACCCATGACAACAACTAGGTCTAGGGAATCTCCTTAGCAGCATAAACTCCCTTTAGACCTGCGGCTAGGACATTCTTCCTTCATGACTGTGTTTAGGGCATCATTAGGCCAGCGGTTAGGGCTTGCTTCGTACCAGCGTTTAGCCTCCTCCATGATAGCGTAGAGCCTTCTCCATTAGGGCAACATTGTCTCTTAGGATCTCTCCTCCCACCAAAACCCAAAGACAAGTGGAGAGGAAGAGATCACAAGAAGAGTGTGTGTACAAATGACTATTAAGCCACCTCTTTTTATACTAAAACATTGAGCACAAGTGTGGGCAATTTGGTTGTTGGCCGACCTTGACGAATTGTCCCATAACACAAATAAATTCATATCTCCATGAATACTTATCGGAATATTGAAATGATGAGAGGAATCCAAGAAAAATATCAGCTGTCCTGAATAAGTATACCCACATGGAGTTTGGCCCTAATTCCATATACCCACCACTGGGTGCCTGCCAAGACGACAACTGATTGAGTGTGTTAGGAATTCAAAGAGAACATAAGAGAAGGTACTGGGTGGTTGTGAGGATGGCAATCCATCTGGTGTGTGTTCGTGGCAAAGAGAGGAGAAGGCACTCGGTGCTTTCCAGGATGGCAATCGATTCCGTGTGTGTACGTAGCAAAGAGAAGAGAAGGCACTGGATGCTTGCGGAGATGGAAAGCCATCTGGTGTACGTCCGTGGTCAATGGAGGAAGCGAGAAGCAAATTAAGATAAGTATCAACATTTTATTGATTTTTGATCCTTTAAATTACAAATCAAAATACCATATTCTGATTTAGGATTGTTTGGATCATCAGCCGACTATTTCTATATGATGAAATGGTTATTATGTTTATTAGGGTTGTTTCGTGATCAATGATTAATGCTTTCTTGTCATACTGGAACTAGATGTACTCAAAGGTAGGGGTCTGGTGTAGACATTGTAGATGGATCTATAGCTTGCTACAGAATGATGTGCTTGATGATTGTCTGCTTACGTTGGTTGCCTACTTATGCAAGTGAATGCTAGCCATAACATTATGATTGATGGATTATGTGATTGCATGCATACTGTTAATTTTAGGTATGTTCTATGCTTAGAGCAATTTATTTCAATTTTCACAGTTAGCTCAACATCTTTTCCAGATTAGAAATCACATCAACATTAAAGTAAACTTCAGATAGAACATAAACATAAATCGCAGAAGACAAGCCAAGACAAGAGGACACAAGATGTGGCGCTAGCCAGGGACAAACCCCAATGTGGGGAAACCCTTGATCAATTCTTCTTTTATGTTCTTCAATAGTTCAGCAGAGAGAGAGAGAGAGAGAGAGATAGTACATTTACAACAGAAGTCAACACTTTGAATTATCTAGATAAGAATAGAGATCATCTCGAAGAAGATGATACATGAGATCAGTTGAAGACATGCTCCTTCAACTGATTCTCCAAGGTGACTCCTTCACCTCTCACTGTGCTGCATCTCGTCATCATGCTGCACCCATCATCACAATTGGGCCTCATGACCGCTGCACCTTACGCTGCACTGTTGTCCCATGTGCCATGGTTGAACACCATTAATATATTAGACATATCCTGTCCTAGAACAGTCTAGGGTTTTAACAAAACGGACACATACCTAGGGTTTTATTCCTAGGACTTTATAACAAGGGTTTTGTTTATAGACCCAGCCAAACCCTAAGAATCTAGGGTTTCATAACATTGCAAAGCAAACCCTACAATACTAAAACTTCAAAGGTTGAAGATCTTAGACAAACACCATTCAACCCTAACAAGTTAAGATTTCATGATCATACCGAAATCCCAAACATGACATCATCAATAAGAACTTCAAATAGCATTTCACAATAACCCTATGTAGGCTAGGGTTTCACACATTGTCAACATACCCTTAGGTTAGGGTTTTCCAGAGAAATTGTCTAGGGTTCTATAAAATCAATTAAAAATGTAGAGGGGTAGATTTATCGAGAGATGAAGCTCCCTAAACAAGAATCTTTATGATTCAAGATATCTAGACATAATATGTTAGTAATGTAATGAAAACTTCAAAAATAAGATAAAGAGAATTTTATAAGATATATAGACATACCTGGAGATGTTTCTTGACAAACCTTGTAGGTATTTCTTGAAGTGTAAGCCATGATCCTCTATACCTGTAATGCATGCTTTCAAGCAAAACATGTGATGCCAAGAACATGACTTCATTTCTCAAGTTAGATCTTCAACGTAACCATGGAGGACAGAATGCTTGTGTTTACATACCTCTTACTTGAATTTCTTGAGTTGGTACCTCGATTAAATCCTCAGATTCCTTTCATAGTCTCCAAATGAATGTTTTTAGTGCCCAAAATTTTTAGACCAGACTTGGATCAACTTGGCAATTTGGACTTCAATATGTTCTTTGTAGTATGTCAGCGTTTTTCATACTTCGATTCTGAGATCCCAATGATACATTGAGGCAACTTCCTCACACCGATCATACTTTAGTTGGACTAGGTGCTTTATTTCTATGGTGGCAGTGTAGGCATGACTGGGTCCTTTATTATTGTGATGGCAATATAGAAAAGGTTTCTTGAATATCTCGGTTTGAGTTATATATATATCCTTTTTTGAACTTATATCATCGAAATTGCACCGAAATGATGTCACCTAGAATTTAACATAGAGACCTCATCACTGTTGTTGCATTGTGATCTTCTCCTTGTGATAGTGTTGAGACTTTCTCACTGTCGTAACATCAAATTGAAGTAGTACTCCGCTGTGGGAGCCTAATACCAAACTATGGAAGCACAATAGCAAACTGCGGGAGCATCACAACGAATTATGGGAGCATTACATCGAAATACTAATATAGTCTCTTCACGAAATGCCAAGACAGTGCCTTTACCAAAATGATAAGATTGTATTTTCTCCGAAATACTTAGAACCCAATCTCAGGAAGGATCCGAACTGACTCACTATGTAGGTATCGAAACTTCTTCTTTGCAGAGAGCTTCAAAATTCTAAATCTGCCTTTGACCTTGATCATAGCTCTAATACCATGTTGGAAAATCCATAGAGATGGCAGTTAAACAATTTTCCCTATTATGACATTATCTTGTGATGTTTACGTTATTATTATTAGATCTTTCAATTTGTCTTTTGTTGTCATCAAGACTAATGCCAAACAACAAATAGAAGAGGACACAAGATGTAGGCACAATGCTAGGGCAGAACCCTACTCTTTGGGGAAAACCCGGTCAAAATTCCTTGTTCAATAGATCCAAAATGAGACGACCATGACCCTTACAAACTAGACTAGACTCCCTCCATCAAGTCATCCTTCATCTCTGTCAGCAACGAGTCCTTTTCATTAAGCGAGTACCAAATTCTTGTGGCAGCACTGAAGTCTTATCACTGTCATAGCATCAAGACCTTAATTCACTGAGATTTCATCACTGTAAATATGCTGAGGTTTTCACCACTGTAAATATATCGAGGTTTTCACCACTGTTGTGAACCCTGATTACTGTGTTAGCATAGAGACAAACTGTGTTGAGACCTTCACTGTTGCAGCACCGAGTTCTCAACACTGTGTTATACCGAGACAAAAATAATATTGAACCAATGCTACTACGGTGCAATTCACATCTCCAATCTGAGGCTAACAGTAATTGCACCGAAGTCTGAGATTATCCGAACTTATCCTCTGTAAAAGCACCGAAACATATTACTTTGAAATCCACACTTCTCTCTGAGATTCATGGGTTGATTTCTGTCCTGAGATCACCGAACTATTCCACAAAGATCACCGAAACTATTTCTGAAATGCAAGCTCCATAGATGATAAATGCGACAAGCTCAATTGGGTATATATAGTGGTTCGTGCATCATTAATGGGCTGACATGACCATGTGAATAGGTGTGACATTGTAGAAGGCCGACATGAAGATAATTTATATGAAGCCGACTTGAAGACTTTGACTTGATGACTTTGCTTGAAGAAGATGACTTGATGGAGGAGCCTTTGACCCAATAATAAATGATTTTGACAATAACCTAAAGCATACAATGGAGGCTTGACCTATAATTGACCCAAGCATGAAATCCATGCTTTAATAAGTCAATTCAATTTGATTAATTTTTCTTTTCATTACATTTTGACTTCAAGTACAATTCTGAAGACCGAACCTAGTTACATTTTCCAACACTTGCTAGGGTTTTTTCATAAACCCTAGACTTTATCATTAAGATATCAGTCTCATTATATCTAGGGCCTTGATATTATGACAAATTGTACTATGATCCATCACAAACCCTAGATTCCATCTTAGAGACACAAAGCCTTAGATATCAGTAATCCAATAACAATCCAATCATAGTACTATCTAAGGTTTCAACAATATGCTTTTACATGACAGACTTTACAAGGGTTTGTTGCAAACCCTAGGCTAAATCATATTGAAAACAATATCATATCCTAGAATATCAATCTCTACTAGGGATTTGTTATAAACCCTAGAATTTACGTGAGTAATAACCATTAGGTTAGCATTCTCGAATATACATATCTAGGATGCATTTCTCATTAATATTTACTAGGTAAAACTAGGATACAAATGTCAATACATCAAAGTTAGATAGTTAACAATTTATTATGACTAGGGTTTTTGGTCATACAAACAAATATACACCGAGGGTTTTATCCGTACAATCTTACTATAGACATTACAAAGATTTTGGTCATAAACCCTAATTTACCAAACCCTAAAGGTCTAGCGCTTCATTTTAAACATTAACAACAAACCCTAAAGGACTAAGGTTTTTATTTTAACAATACCAAGACTCTAAACAAGAGAATAGAATTTCTAGACTTCATCATTAACCTTAAGTAGACTAGGGTTTCATAAGTATAGACATACCCTTATGTTAGGGTTTGATAGAGAACCTTTTAGGGTTCCATACGATTGATCAAAATATAATGAGGGTAGATTCCATCAAACAAGAATCTATTACGATTCAAAACCCTAGACATAACGATGTTAATAATGTAGAGCAAAATTTGAAAGAAGAATGACTGTATTTTTATATAAAGAGATCTTTGTAACAAAGCTTATAGGTTAAGACATACCTTGGGTTGTTTCTTAACAAACCTTGTAGGACATTAATGCTTGAAGGGTTTCAATAGAACTTCTTTCATACTTCAAGTCTATCCTTTGAAGTCTTCTCCATGACCCTCGAGTATTCAGCAAGCTTTCCTAACACAGGAAATGTAAAAGGTTATTAGTATATAATTCAAGCAAGTCTTGATATAAGAGGGAAACCGAACATAACATAGAAAACAAGGAACAAGATACTTATCTTTTGATAAAATGGCGGAGGTTCCCTCCTTATGCGTTCTTCAATGGTTCTATTCTTCCTTTTTGCAACTCCATTCTGCTCAGGGTTGTAGGGAACAATGAGCTCCCTCTTACTACCTGCTTCTTTACAATATGCAATCAATTCTTTGAAGTGTATGCTCTTCCATTGTCGGATCCCAAAGTTTCTATCTTTCTTTCAGTTAAGGTCTCCACTTCAGATCTAAATTCCTTGAATGTTTTAAATACTTCATCCTTTGTCTTGAGAAGATAGAGCCATGTTTTTCTAGAGTGATTATCAATGAAAGTCACATAAAGATGGCCTTCAAGAGATTTGATAGACATTGACCCACACATTGGAATGAATGAGGTCTAATATTTCTTTAGACCTTGTGTCACTGCTTGTACAAGGTTTCTTTGTATTCTTTCCCAGAGCACATCCCTTACATATTCCTTCACTATCTTCTTTGATATTTACCATTTGACTAAGTGAGAGAATTATTTTGTAGTGTATATGCCCATAACTTCTATTCCATAATTCAATAGGATTGATCTCCCTGTCAACTAGGGCTTGAGGAGATGGTGTTATAACTCTATATAGTCTTCCTTCACGAACTCCAATAACTTTTGCCTTATTAATGCTTGAATCTTTTCCCCAAACCAAAACTTTACCTTCTACAAAGGCAACCATATCTCCTTTATCTTTTAAACAAGAAATTAAAGTAAATCCTTTTGCAATCCTGGAACATAGAGTATATTGTTGAGGTGTAGCTTTGCTCCATTTTCCAGCGTCAATGATGTAGATACAAGGCCCTTGACTGCTTAACTGTTGTTGTCTTCTAGCTCCACTGCATGAGATGATTTGTTCCCTTGATAAAGTATGAAGTTGTCCACTTTCTCCTGTCATATATCTTGATTCTCCATTATCAATGATCCATTCATTGTCATCATCAAGAGTACCTGTAAGTACAACCAATAATTCTTTGGTTTTGATTTTTTTAGATAAGTTGTAGATGATCCTTCCAATCCAGCTTCTTGCAATTCTTATGATATTGAATCCCATCTTTAAGTACCTTGTCATAGAGGGAGTAATCATTTCTTCCAAGCTAGCAAAGTGATCTCCAACCTTCTTCGTCCTTTGCTCTGATACCATGTTGAGAAATCAATGCAAGTAGTAATTAGGGTTTGATTCCTCTTCTTTGATAATTACTTGATTCCTCAATGCTAGTAGTAATTAGGGTTTGATTCCTCTTCTTCCTTCTATTAGAATTTCGCTCCTTTTTCTACCTCTCTTTCTTGTGTATCGAACTTGTTGAGTGAGTGACCAAATGCATCGAATTTCCTGTGTATATATAGTCTCTTATGGGGGTCGAATTTCCCTATTGTAGGTCGTCTTCATCATCATAGGGCCGACTTGGTGTGGAGGTGTCAAATGACCTATTTGACTAAAAAATAATTTTTTTTACATGATGCAAAAGCCCAAGAATGGTTCAATAAAATTTACAATGACTCTATTGACTCAATATAAAACCTAGAAGCCTACAATGGAGCCTTTAAACATGATTACCCAAGCATGAAACCCATCCTTTAATAAGTCATTATAAAATTTCTTTTGAAAAATAAATTACATTATACCTTTGTCTCCTACAGTGAAACAAATCCACATCTGGACCCTGGAACATCTTCCAAGTGTGTGGTATATGTGTGGAGCCGGTTGGGCATGGTGATCCAGATGCATCATCCTCATCCAAAAGGTGGAACACGAGCAATCCCTAAATGGTGATGGGGATCTATGAAGTACTCTCTGCTATGGTGGAGGCCCATGGCTTTCAACGCTCACCTTACAAGTGCCAATGTGGCTCTCAGGAGGGTTTGGACCTCGTATAGGGAGACCAAACCCCAACATGAAGACCCACCTACAATCCTGGATAAGATCCAATGTTTCCCTTTGCCCTCCAATACAACAAATCATTAGAGTAATCAAATAAAAGAGCTTACAAATCATGGAATCAAGTGGGAAATTCATGGTGGCATGCCCTTCCATAGTGGGATTTGGTATGTGCTAATGTCTCTAAGCTCCAAATGGGGTTAACCAAGTATCCTATTAGGCGGTTTCTAGTTTTAAAGGGGTTAGTATGTCGAAGGTAGATTCTTCAAAGGGTGGTGGCATGTGATAAAGAGATGAATGCTATAAGGAATGAAAGAGGGAGCTCTGGGCCACATGCTAGGGTACAAGAGTAGCTAATAAAAGGGAAGCCCACACTTGGGTATATAATTTATAGGAGGGAGCAATTGTGGTGCATGAGGTAACACGACCTTGATTTTTCCATGCTTCTTTATATGCCTTTTGGGTTTTATGTTTTTTCTTTAATTAACTGCTCGGGGCTCAAGGGATAATATATAGTAGTGGATACCCCGTTTAAGGTAGGGCGGTTCATTGCCCACCAAGGGTTGGGACAATGATGGGTTCCTAAATGATAAAAGAGGCTCATCTAGGGCCAATAGGAACCAGGGTGATGGCCATGATGATGGGGTAGAGCTCATGTATTGGCTTTTGCCCACATGCTAAATGTGTTTGTCCCGACCATCTTTTGCATTTTGTGGTACATCTTCTTGTTGAATGTAGCCAATTATGCTTTTACTTTTCTTTTTAGCTGCATCAACCTCCAGGGCATCATTCCAGCCCCGACCCAAGGTGTGGGCAAGGGGAGGGAGAAGGCTATCCCTATGTGGACCCAGTGGAGGAATGTGGACCTAGGTGGGAGAAATGGTGAATGGGGTTATAATGAGTGGAAGGGAAGTGATATATGCGGATGAGGGAGGGGGACCACACAATCGAAATCAGGGTTTCCCATGTAATACCATTCCTAAAACCCAAAGGTCAGTAAAAGAGATCCCACAGGACTAGGGTCCAAGGTTAACATACAAAAGAGGTCTAGGGGACAAGAGCACAGACCTAGTCCAATCTTTCTGCCAAATCCCCCCATTAATCCATGCCCAAAAGTATCCATGATAAGCAAACTACAATACTCAATTACGAAACGACAAGGCATACCTTTAGGTTTAGGAGGCCAATCTTCAAACATACAATCATGACAAATGGGTGAGGGACCACATGACTAGTTCAGGTGGTGGAGAAATGGCACATTGCACTAGTTGGTGGCTGCAAGGGGTTGCTGGCTGTCCGCTGTGGACCATCCTGGAGAAAAAGTTTCTCCTAGAGATATCACCAACAAAATGATGGGTAACAGACCCAAACTAGGTCAAGGGTACAGAGTTGATCGACCAAAGAGGGGCTTGAGCTAATCAGGAAAGAAGATAGGATCAAAGGACTAATTTTCTTTTGAAATTTGAATACAATGATCCAAATGAGGACACTAGCCCAAATCAACCTAGGGAAAGAAATGATCCTCGAGATAGGGCTTGCTATATCTTGGGATTCCACCGTCGGACAATGCTCAAATTTGGAGGACCACTTGAGAAGACCCCAATGCAGTTGTGGACCAATTTTCAAGGTGTTTGGATGGCTACAAAAGATTTCTCTTGATGCCCTAGGTGACGCTTTAGGGTTAGGCCTAGAATTTGGAAAAGTGAAGAAAAGAGAGGTAAATTTGACCACCAAAGGGATATGAGGATCAATTAATAATTGCTTGGGTTTAATGGGGTCAAGATACACATAGATCGAGAGTTTTCGTGAGCTAAGGAGCCCTAATTGATCTTTGCTAGCCTCTCCAAGGGCAGCAAGTATGTCAATAGGGATTTATACTTCAAATTTGCCAAAGAGGTGAAGTTTGGAGGTCTTTCAACCTAAGAAGTGCCTTTAGGAACATTCACCCAACCCCCTAAAGAGTAACACATGGATTAAATCATTTATTCATGGTTCCTGAAGAATTTCACATTACATTAACCCATACAAGAATAATGATAACAATATACATGCATTTGACAAGTAAGATAACAAGAATAATATCAAAAATTCGACATACATGAAAGAGAGAGTATATCCTTTGATCCACTTTTGCATTAGAAAGAAGCTACAAAGACAATAGCGAAAATCCAAACATCATAGTGCATCAAGAAAATCCAAAAAGTTTATCCCAGCAAGAAGTGCGAAAATCTCTCAAGATATACCAATCCAATCCAAGTGATGATGAGAGGTTAGAATGAGCTTCTCTCATATTTATACCACTCTAAAGGGGATTTGATTGGCCTAATTGGCCTAATTTAGCCCCAAATAATAAAATAATACATAATAATGACATGACTTGGTGAGAAGCCCACCAAGATAGCTCAATAATACAAAAAATAGCCTCTCAAGAGGGAAAAATAATGAATATGATGAGTCGTTGGGCCATTGAGAAGGCCTAATGGAGTCCAAATGTGCCAAGTTGAGTGAAAAGGCTCCAAACATAGTGGACAAGGGGTTGGCCCCTTGTTTTCCAATCAAGTCACATGTGGTGCTCCCAAGTGGGTGTGGGGGCACAATGACATCCTCATGGGTCTCCAAGTGGATCAATAATGCCTGTAAACCATCTGTAAGGGCTAGGATGATGACATAAGCCCTCCCTTTGTCTCCTGCATTGAGACACATCCTCATCTGGACCTCGGAACATCTGCCAAGTGTGTGGTACATGTGTGGAGCCATTTGGGCATGGTGATCCAGGTGCATCATCCTGATCCAAAAGGTGGAACACGAGCTGTCCATAAATGGTTATGGGGATCCATGAAGTACTCTTTGCTATAGTGGATTCCCATGGCTCTCAACGCTCACCCTCCAAGCGTCAATGTGGCCCTCTGGAGGGTTTGGAACCTGTATAACAGAGAGCAAACCCCAAAATGGAGACCCACTTGCAATCTTGCATAAGATCCAATTCGTCCCCTTGCCCTCCAATACAATAAATCATTAGCGTAATCAAGTAAAAGAGCTTACAAATTATGGAATCAAGTGGCCAATTCATGGTGGCATACCCTTCCATAGTGGGCTTTGGCTTGTATAGGTGTCTCTAGCTCAATAAGGGGGTTAACCAAGGACCTTATTAGGTGGTTTCAATGGTACATCCATCTATGGGTCAATGGCATGTGATATAGTGATGGGACGAAGTGGGGATCAGGGGAAGGCACCAAGCCACTTGTCATGGTACAAGGGTAGCTATGATGAGGGAAACCCACACTTGGGTATATGAGTGTAGGAGGGAGAAAATTGTGGTACATGAGTTACCTCGACCTTTGTTTTTCCACCCTTCTTCATATGCCTTTTGCCTTTGATTGGTTTTTCTTCATAACTGCTTGAGGCTCCAGGGGATGAGAGCATGATGTGTAGAATATAGAAATAGATACCCCCTTTTAATGTGAGGCAACTCGTTTCCCTCCAGTGGTTGGGACAATTATGGGTTATGTTCATGAATGAGGGGTAGAGCTCACGTTTGCCTTTTGCCCACGTGCTAAATTTGTATGTCCCGATTATCTTTTTCATTTTTATCATACATTTCTTGTTCTAAGTGGCCAAATTATGCTTTTTCCTTTCATTTTAGTTGCATCAACATCTTGGCATTGTTCCAGGCCTGACCTAAAGTGTGGACAAGGGGAGGGGGAGGGTAACCATATGTGGACCCAGTGGACACATATGGACCCAAATGGGAAAAGTGATGAATGGGGTTAAAATTGGGATTTCCCATGTAGTGCCAGCCCTAAAGCTAATGGGCAGTAAATGAGATCCCACGAGACTAGGATTCAAGACTAACTACTGAATTAGGTGGAGGAGACTAGAGTACAAACCTAGCACACTCTTTCTATCGAATACCCCACCAATCCATGCCCAAAAGTGTCCATGATAAGTATACAAAATTACTCAACTAAACCAATGAAAAGCCATACCTTTGGGGTCGGTAGGCCCACCTTGAAACATGCGATCATAACAGATGGGCGAGGGACTACAAGGCTGGCTTGGGTGGCGGAGAAAATGGCACGTGGAGCTATCTAGTGGCTATAAACGGCTGTCGGCTGAGGACCATCTTGGAGAAATTTTTTCTCCTAGGGATATCACCCACAAATGTTGGGTAACATCTGGCTTCAACTGAGACATGATCTCTCTGGATGGTGCACAAATGTATTGAACGGGGAGGTCACGAGGACTCTAACAAATCAAACCACTGTTGATAATATCGGCGATATATCGGCGATATTCGGAAATATCGCGATATTTTCGGCAAAATGATATATCGCCGAGAAAATATCGCGATATTTTCAAAATATCGGCAAATATCGGCAAAATATCGCGATATTTTGAAATAATTGGCAAAATATCGCGATATTTTGAAAATATCGGCAAAATATCGGCTATATTTAAAAATTTGAAAAAAATATTTTTTATGCTTGCCGATATTTGCCGATATTTTGCCGATATTTTCGCCGATATTGCCGATAAGATATTTTCTGGACCCTCGCCGATATTTTTCCGATACCGATATTTTCAACACTGAATCAAACGCATGGGGCAGCATGCTTTCACGACGTCTCATGATTGCACATTCTTATATTAGGCCACTGAAAATCAACTAGTAAATAAAATTTAAATAAAATTTCAAATGCAATCTTAATCTAAATGCAACTAATCTAGCATGATAATATCATATGATGTTGGTTCTAATGAGGAAAATCAACATTCAATGCATCCTACCTTAACATGCGTATTACATCGTAGAAGCACTAAGTGTAATCGTAGAGCCAGTGCAACTAGGACATCATTAGACCAATATAAAAACATTTTGCCCAATGATTACTTATGTAGCAAATCCAAGAGAAAGGACACAAACAATCATATTTAGGGTCACTAGGGCTCGAGGTGGGAAAATAAAATGCCCACGCATGGAGGATCACGGGAGAGGAAGGAACAAAGGGATGTAATCTACTCCACAAGATCCTCTCCTCTAACCAAAAGATAGAGATGTCAACAATCAATGTCATAAAATTTTGATGGATGGCAACCTTATGCATATCACTTCCATCATGGTCCTTATCATTTATGTCATGATTTATGGCCACCATAGGGTTATGATTAAGAGGAAAGGGAGACTGATAAGATGGAGAAACTCAAGTAGGTAGCCCACGATGATGACACTTAGGAGGGATGGAGGATTCATCATTATTAGAGATAATGTAAGAAAGGTTGAGGAAAGGGCTCACACGAGACTTAACTATAACCCCAGGATCACGAGGAAAGACAAGGGTCCTATTGATATCATTGTCATCAGTGTCATAGATAGGGTCTTTGTCAAAACTAGTGTTGTTAAAATCACGATAAAATCGCGATTTTTTCATCTTGCCGATCAAATCGCGATTTTTATACGAAAAAATCGCCTACTTTTTTTTTGCCGATTTTTACTGAAAAAATCGCGCTTTTTTCAAAAAATCGCGATTTTTTCGAAAAACGCGCGATTTTTAACGAAAAAATCGTGGGGGCTCAGGACAACATAGTTTTATAACTTTTTTTGGGTTTTTTCATGCAATGTTTTTTGAAAGAAACAAATAATTTTTGAGTGGGGTAGCTTAATGATCAAGTCTAGGCCCTAGAATGGATATGCTATTCATGGTAATGTTAAATTCTTAAAGTAAAAGTGACATTCTCCTTAATCTTCATTTTCATCCTTTTACTTAAATTTTTAACATTACCATGAAATGACTCAGGATGTTTGAGAGTGGTTCCAGCCTCATTGGATTTCATATGGAGAAAGTAGAATTTTAGATTTCATTTAAAATCCAGCAGACTTATCAGTTTTTCAGGATTTCAGGATTGGGAGATTGTAATGTTTCCAGGTGACACCACCTGCCCGGGCTACCCCTGCCACCAGTAGAGGACGTGGTCTACCTCCTATAGCTCCTACTTCTAGTTCTTCAACGTCTAGATCACATCAGACTCCACTGCCATTTCCACCTGCACGGGCACCAGCATCTACATCTAGAGGGAAAGGGAAAGCTGTGGCATTTTCTCGCAAGAGGGGCAGAGGAAATCAATAGGATTAGACTTTCATTTTATTGTATATGACATTATGACATGATGAGATACATTATCATATTTTTTGTTGATATTTTGAGGCTGAGTTGGGACTTACTATTCAGGACATGATTCAATGTTATGTGTGATTTTAGCGCTAGAAATGATATTAAACATCTTATATATTAGTTTTTTTATCATATTTATGTGTCAATGTATTTATTTTATGTTGTAGATGGTTTAGATATTAAAAAAATTGAAAAAAATGAATATTTTTGTGCCAAACGATTTTTTCCCGCCTTTTTCGATTTTTTCCCGATTTTAACGATTTTTTCCGCTTTTTTCCCGGCGCCGATTAAATCCCGATCGCGATGTGTGCAACACTGGTCAAAACGATTTCCATGGACCTCCCATTTTTCTTCTTTAATATGTAAGTAATCATTGATAACAATGTTGGAAGGGGCTATGGAATCACCTTCTGCAAGGTTTTGAAAGGGTAGATCATCAGAGATAATATCCTTGGGAAATGTAGGGTTAAGCCTAACTTCACTCTCTACAAACTTACCCTCCCTATCACACATGCTTTCAGAATTATCATAATCCCATCTTTCGTCATGCGGTCCTAGGGAGGACCGCCTTTCCTTATCATCTAGATTGCCAAGGTCATGATGATGCTCGATAAAGGCTTCCTCTTGAATGTTTAATGTGTGGGATACTTGAAAATGTCTAAGACATCATCAAATAACTCCTCAATAGATGAGATGCTCCTAGGTTCATGATTATGCAACCATGAGTTATGACCATAGAGAGATCTCATGAACAACAACATAAGGACATCCTGGTGGACCACTTTCTCCTTTGAAGAATGTGCATTAAATCTTTCTACATGATCAATTGCGGAGAGTGGATCACCATCAAAATTGGGCAACCCACGTACCATACTTCCTGTAACATGATTAGGGTGCCCAGGGATGCTAGTGATGTCCAAAGCGGGAAAATCATCAAAGAAAGACATCCTATTGAGATATACATGTAAAATTTGTAGGAATCGCCAGGGTGAATTTAAAATGCTTAGAAAAATGATTTCTCCACCCTACAAGCATCGACCTTAAAGCTTAAGGAAGAACTAGGGCTTCGTTCTTCCAATGTAGTCGCCAATAATGATATATTGATACTGTCATATGAGGAACAAGACACACGTCTCGTGTCCCCGACAACAACGCCAAAATGTTACCTCTTAAACTAGCAGGGGTCCTAGGAGGGGATCTTATAGAGCAAATAGTAGGTCAAGGGGCAACAATGGAGTGATACCCCACTGTCACCTCAGCTAAGGCTTCTTTCTCTTTATGGACTTTCACCGATGGGAGGAGACCCAATACAAGAAGAATCAAAATGATGAATAGATCAATGATCGAATAAGGAGTGATTCTTAAAGCCTATTCACAAGAGAGACTCAATTAAATAGTTTACTTGCTTGAGAAGCAAGGTGATAGGCGCTCTAGGAGATGCCTTGACAAGGTGCTTCCTAGACTTAGGGATCCTTATGGAGAAATGGGTTCTATGTAATCCTCGTGGAATTTGAGTTATAAAGTTGTGGGATCACAAAGAACCCAAGCGGACCCAAACTAGGTCAAGGGTATGGAGTTGATCGACCAAAGAGGGGCTTGACCTAATTAGGAAAGAGAATAGGATCAAAGGAAAAAATTTTCTTTTGAAATTTGAACGCAATTGATCTTTGCTAGCCTCTCCAAGTGAAGCAACTAGGTCAATAGGTATTTATACTTCAAATTTGCCAAAGAGATGAAGTTTCGAGGTCTTCCAACCTAAGAGGTGCCTGTAGGAACATTCACCCAATCCCTCAAAGAACAATGTATGCATTAAATTACTTATTCATGGCCCCAGAAGAATTTCACATTACATCAACCCATATAAGAATAATCATTACATTGTACATGCATTTGAGAAAGTTAGATAACAAGAATAACATCAAAAATTCGACTTACATGAGAGAGAGAGAGTATATCCATTCATCCACTTTTGCATTAGAAAAAAGCTCCAAAGACAATAGCGAAAATCCAAACATCATAGAGCATCAAGAAACGCCAAAAAGTCTATCCAAGCAAAAAGTGCGAAAATCTCTCAAGAGATACCAATCGAATCCAAGTGATTTGATTGGCCTAATTTGCATAATTTAGCTCCAAATAATAAAATAATACATAATAATGATATGACTTGGTGACAAGCCCACCAAGATAGCTCAATAATTCAAAGAATAGCCTCTCAAGAGGGAAAAATAATGAATATGATGAGTCGTTGGGCCATTGAGGAGGCCTAATGGAGTCCAAATATGCCAAGTTGAGTCAAAAGGCTCCAAACATAGTGGACAAGGGGTTGGCCCCTTGTTTTCCAATCAAGTCACATGTGGTGCTCCCAAGTGGGTGAGGGAGCACAATCACATCCTCATGGGTCTCCAAGTGGATTGATAATGCTTGTAAACCATCTGTAAGGGTTAGGATGATGACATAAGCCCTCCCTTTGTCTCCTACATTGAGACATATCCTCATCCAGACCTTGGAACATCTTCCAAGTGTCTGGTACATGTGTGGAGTCGGTTGGGCATGGTGATCTAGGTGCATCATCGTCATCCAAAAGGTGGAACACAAGCAATCCCTGAATGGGATGGGATCCATGAAGTACTCTCTGCTATGGTGGAGGCTCATGGCTCTCAACGCTCACCCTACAAGTGCCAATGTGGTCCTCTGGAGAGTTTGGACCCCATGTAGGGAGACCAAACCCTAAATTGGAGACCCACCTGCAATCCTGCATCAGTTCCAATGCGTCCCCTTGCTCTCCAATACAATAAATCATTAGAGTAATCAAGTAAAATAGCTTACAAATTATGGAATTAAGTGGGCATTTGATGGTGGTATGCCCTTTCATAGTGGGCTTTGGCTTGTACAGGTGTCTCCAAGCTCAATAAGGGGATTAACCAAGGACCCTATTAGGTGGTTTCAACCTTTAAAGGGGGTTACATGTCCATGGTAAATCCATCAATGGAATGTGATATAGTGATGGGATGGAGTGGGGATCAAGGGGCGGCGCCAATCCACTTGTCATGGTACAAAGGTAGCTATGATGAGGGAAGCCCACACTTGGGAATATATGAATGTAGGAGGGAGAAAATCGTGGTCAATGAGTTACCCCAACCTTTGTTTTTCCACCCTTCTTTATATGCCTTTTGCTTTTGATTGATTTTTCTTCATAACTGCTCGGGGCTCTTGGGGATGAGAGCATGATGTGTAGAATATAGCAGTAGATACCCCCTTTTAAGGTGAGGCAGCTCATTGCCCACTAGGGGTTGGGACAATTATGGGTTCCTTAATGTGGAGGGGGCTCATCTACGGCCCATAGGAACAAGGGTGATGGCCATGAATGAGGGGTAGAGCTCATGTTTGGCTATTCCCCACTTGCTAAGTATGTCCTGACCATCTTTTGCATTTTGTGGTACATTTCTTGTTGTAAGTGGCAAAATTATGTTTTTTTCCTTTCTTTTTAGGTGCATCAACCTTTGGGCATCATTTGAGGCCCGACCCAAAGTGTGGACAAGGGGAGGCAGAGGCTAACCCTAAGTGGACCCAGTGGACACATGTGGGCCTGGATGGAAAAAGTGATGAATGGGGTTAAAATGAGCTGAGGGGAGTGATGTATATGGTGTCAGGAAGTGGGACCACGCTACCAAAATTAGGATTTCCCATGTAGTGTCAACTCTAAAGCTAATGGCCAGTAAAAGAGATCCCACGGGACTAGGTTACAAGGCTAACTATCGAATCAGGCAGAGGAGACAAGAGTACAAACCTAGCACACTCTTTCCGCCTAATCCCGACACCAATCGATGCCCAAAAGTGTCCATGATAAGTAAAAAAATTTACTCAACTAAACCAATGGAAAGTCATACCTTTGGGGTCGGGAGGCCCACCTTCAAACTTGCGATTATAACAGATGGGCGAGGGATCACAAGGCTGGCTCGAGTGGAGGAGAAAATGGCACATCGAGTTATCTGGTGAATGCAAGGGGCTGTGTTGGTTGCCGGCCGAGGACCATCTTGCAGAAATTTTTTCTCCTAGGGATATCACCCACAAAGTGGTGGGTAACAGAGCCCAAGGGCTAGCATAACTGTAAATCTCAATAATTTTCTCAAAATAAAATTGTTAGATGATATGGTGAATCAGATCACCTAAGATAGCATGTACCAATAAAATGTTCTTACCTCCAACAAATGAAATAACAATTTATTATAAAATATTTAACACAATATAGGATCACCCATAGCTAACACATACCACAAATTAGCAGAAGAGGAACACCATGAACTGAACCCCAAAGACTTTCTATTATGATAAAAAAAATTCCAGCAAAGCAGCAGGTCAATACTAGTGTTGCAAAATTACATCATCCAAAGATATCTAGTAGAAGCTAAATCACTTCCTTATATAGAGAAACCCCTGCAAGTGGAAAATAACGGCTAGTTGGCTTGATCCGTGTCAAAATAATCTCGACCGTTGAAAATAGCTTGATCATCTTTTAATCTCGATTGTCGAATTTTTAATTTTGAGGAAAAACTGAATTTTTTCTTGAAACTTGTTGCCGCTCAAATTCGCAGGGGTCCTAGGAGGGAATCCTATAGAGCAACTACTAGGTCAAGTGGCAACAATGGAGCAATAGCCCTTTGTCACCTCAGCTAATGGTCCGTGCTCTTTATGGACCTTCACTGATGGGACGAGTCCCGCTATGAGATGAATCACTAGAATAGATGGATCAATGATAGGATATGAGGTGATTCCTAAATCCTATTCACAAGAGAGGCTCAGATAATGTGTTTGCTTGCTATAGAAGCAAGATGACTGGCTCTCTTAGAAGGGCTTAGGGATTACCAAGACCTAAGGTTTGAGGAATGTTACTTGAAGAGATGTACCCAAGATCAAGGAATCCTAAAAGAAAAGGGTTTCTAGTGTCCTTTGTGAAATTGGAGTGTCAAGCTTGCGAGACCACAAAGAAACCCAAGTGGACCTGAACAAGGCCAAGGGTTTGGTTTGTAGCAACAAATTGATGGTCTTGACCAAGTTAGCAGGAGAATAGAATCAAAGCAATTGAATTTGTCTTGGAATTTGAGTGCAGTGATCCTAATGAAGTCACTAACCAAAGGATACCTAAGAAGGAGAATGGTCTTCAAGCTAGGGCTTGGAATATCACGAGATTCCACTGTGGGATCGACCTCAAATCTGGAGGACCTCTCAAGAAGACCCCAACACAGTAAATGACCAATTTTCAAGGATTTTCAATTGCTAGAAATGATTTTGTGTGATGCGCTAGGTGGCCTACTAGGATAGGGCTTAGGAAAAAAAGGAGGAGGTGAAAGAGTGTTCTTTCATGATCACCTTTGGACTAGACGACACTAATTTACCATACTTCTCAATGATCAACATGAAAAATCGCTTACAAAGACAAGACAACCAACTTTGCATAAACCCAGGAGCAGCTACAACAACTTCATTAAAGAAAACATTCCACAGATCGTTTATGAGACAAAATTGCAAGAATAAACATGAAAGAATACTCACAAGTATAGATAAATTATTCCAATCATCATAGTGCAAGAAAAGCGAAGCTCCAAGACAGAATTAAGATCTTCCAAATATTGAAATGCATCAATTTTCCGATTCTTCCATGAAAAAGGTCTGGCGAAAATCTCAAGAGATACAAATTATCTAAATCCAAGTAATGATGAAACTCAAATGAGCTCTCATCAATTTACATCCTTCCTGATGAGTTTGATTTGCCTAATTAGGCCTAATTAAGCCCCAAGTAATAAAATAATGTACAACAATGACATGACTTGGTGACAAGCCCACCAAGATAGATCCATAATACAAAGATAAGCCTCTCAAGAGAGCAAAATAGTGGATACAATGAGTCGTTGGGCCATTTAAGAGGTCTAGTGGAGTCAAAAGTGTGCTAAGGTGAGAGAATAGGCTTCAAACATAGTGATCAAGGGGGTGGACCCTTGATATCCAAGCAAATGAAATGTGGTGTCCCCAAGTGGATGTGGGGGCACAATGACATCCTCAAGGGTCTCCAAGTAGATCGATATACCATATGCAAGGGCTAGAATGATGACATAAGCCCTCCCTTTGTGTCTAATGGTGAGACACATCCTCATTTGAGCCCTGGAACATCTGCTAAGTGTGTGGTGCAAGTGTGAAGTTGGCTAGGCATGGTGGTCCAGGTGCATCATCCTCATCCGAAAAGGTGGATTATGAGCAATCAATGAATGGTGATGAGTGATCCATGTAGTAGAAATCTGCTCTCTATTATGGTGGAGGCCCATGGCTCTCAATGCTCACCTTACAAGTGCCAATGTGACACTGTGGTGGGCCTCGACCCCGTATAGGGAGACCAAACCCCAAATGGAGACCGACCTGCAATCCTGTATAAGATCGAATGCGTCCCCTCACCTTCCAGTACAACAAATGATTAGAGTAATCAAGTAAAAGAGCTTACGAATCATGGAAAACAAGTGGACACTTCATAGTGGCATGCCCTTCCATAGCGGGCTTCAGCATGTACAGGTGTCTCCAAGGTCAATAAAAGGGTTAACCAAGGACTCTTTTAGGTAGTTTCAGCCTTTAAAGGGGGTGACATGTTCATGGTACATCCATCAAGTGGTAGGTGGCATGTGATATAGTGATGGAATGGGGCGGGGATCAACGGACGGCTCAAAGCCACATGCCATAGTACAAGGGTAGTTGTAGTAGGGGAAGCACACATTTGGGTATATGAGTGTAGGAGGGAGCAATCGTGGTACATGAGTTACCCCGACCTTTGTTTTTCCACTCTTCTTCATATATCTTTTGCCTTTGATTGATTTTTCTTCATAATTGCTCGGGGTTGTCGGGGATGAGAGCATGATGTGTATGGCAACGTTGCACGAAGCGGGGACGCAGAAGCGTCATTTCCGAAAACTCTAGGAAGTGAAGCATCTCAGAAGCGTCTACTATATATATATATATTTATATTTTTTTGCATTTATATTAAAAAAACATCCAAAATACCAAATTAGTTGTAGAAAACATGCATATTTTTACATAAATCAAGATAGATATGGCATCCATTGTACATCAATGATTAATTATTCCAGTATCAACCATCTAGAATCTAGATTTCTCTTCTCCTGTCTAGCCTTTGCCTCTACTTCAATTCTATAGGGATATTAGTCAACATTGCCTAATTTTGATCAAACAACTTAATCCAAGCCTTATAATATGGTAGAGAAAGTTTAATATGCTTGATCAATGATTTGGACTTGAGTGAAGGGTACATAATTTCTAAGGCCATAACAAAGGAGTTCAACAATCAACAACACCAACACTAGGGTACATATAGGGCTTGATACTCTTGATTAAATGCCAATCACATAATATAATCCAATGAAACGCCACTATCCCATTGATCTTGAAAACTATTAAGTCTGATGAATTTTGAATGGGATATGAAATTCTAGTTTCTCCATATGAAGTCTGATGAGGTTGGAACCACACTCAAACATCCTAAGTCATTTCATGTTAATGTTAAAAATTTAAGTAAAAGGATGGAAATGAAAGATAAAGGAGAATGTCACTTTTACTTTAAGAATTTAACATTACCATTAGGGAGAATCTAGGAAGCATAAAGGGTCACCTTGGGAGTATTTGGAAAGTGTAGTTCTTCACATAATAGTTCGAAATTTCCAAAAAAAAAAAAAAAAATCCCTCGGGAACCGTGTGAACCGTCCACCTTCTCTCAGATCCGCTTTGGATACACGCTCGAACCACCACAGATCCGCACCCGATCCTTTCCGGATCCGCAGATCGGGTAGTAGGAACTGCGGATCAGGCCCCCATGGATCCAAATTTCCAGGAATTGCCAAAAAAAGCTGGAACCGCCGATCCGATTTTCGAATCCGCCATTTCGCAGAAGGATCGGTGGCGGATCCATACGGGACACGGTTTTGCCTCCAGATCCTTGGGGGGGGTTCCTGCAACACTGGTGTAGGGTATAGCAGTGGATACCCCCTTATATTGGCGCAGTTCATTGCTCACCAGTGCTTGGGACAATTATGGGTTCCTTAATGATGTAAAGGGGCTCATACAAGAGGCCCTAGGAACCAAGTGGCATAGATAGTGGCACATTGAGCATATCTGCAGGCTGCCAGCTGAGGACCATCTAGGAGAAAATGTTTCCCCTTTGGATATCTCCCATAGAGTGGTGGGTAACATTTGGCTCCAACTGGGATAGGATTTCTCAGAAGAGTGCGGGAACGTACTCGTACGGGGAGATCATGAGAACACCAACAATCTCTTGAGACCACAGACCTGTCCCCTACACATGTCAAAAACTAAGCACCCGTGGCAACAAGTTTTTACGGTGTCATATGATCACCCATGCGTATATTAGGCCATATAAATCAACAAGAAATAAAATTCTATTCTAATTGCAACTAATCTAGCATGATAATAGAATATGAAGTTAGTTCTAATGAGAAAATCAATATGCAATGCATCCTACCCTAACATGCTTATCGATTCAGGAAAATACTAAGTGTAATTATAGAGCCACTGCAACCAACATATTGTTAGATCAATGTAAATATGCCTACCTATATGATTACTCATGTAGCAAATCCCAAAGCGAACATATACACAATCATATGGAGGATGATGCAGGTGGGAGGCAAGAAAATATGATATCAATTCGATGCAAGAGGAAGTCCTAGCATAAGGAAAATAAGTCATTCTAGAAGTGTGGAGCTTTTCTTCTAAGCAAAGGATGGAAGAATGAATGATGAAACTCGAGAACTCCCTATGAAAACCACTTTTAATAATATTATACCTCATGGATGCCATGGGGTTATGATGGGAAAGGAAAGGGTATTTGAGACATGGAGCTGCACAATAGATTGGTGCTCAATGGAAAAAATGTATTCACAATCTTGAGGGTATGAGGGGGAAGGAGGGATATATCTAATGGATAGTTCTTTCTCAACGTCATACTTAGGAGGGGAAAAAAAGGGATCATCAATAATGGTGATAATGTGAGAATGGGCAAGTTAAGGGCTTGTGGATAATGTAGCTATGCTATTGGGATCCAGGAGAAGATGTGGGAAAGCAAGGCCTTTGTTTGTGTCATCATCGGTGTCATAAATGGGGCTTGCTATTCCCAATAAACCTTCTTCATTCATGGGAAAACAACGATCCTCCCTTTAAATGGTGTGAGTAGGCATATCATTATGAGTAATGTCTTGGAGAAAAGGAGAGTCGATTTCAACCACATTTTCCTTGTCAGTGTCATAAATAGGGTCGCTATTAAAATGATGGTTGTCCACATCCCGTTTTCCCTTATTAATGCTCAAGAAATCAGAAATGTCATCTTCATGGCTTTCACTCATGCCATGCATATTGTCAATCCTTAGGCTTTCATCCTAAAGATCCTATATGGGATTACGACCATCACTATCTTATTTAGATTGATTTCATTCTTCCATATATTTCCCAGTTTCATGATGTTCCTCCACACTTAAATTTTTTTCAAGGTCACCCTGATCATCCAATTGATTACATTCTATGGGGCTTTGTGACTGATTATAATATTTTTCATTGATAAGGTCAATCAGAATATTAAAAACACAGGTTTGGCTAACAAATTCAAAGAGACGACTGGATCCTTCTCCTAGGCACATGTTATCATGTAAGGTTGATTGTGTGTTATTCTATGAAACCTCAGCATGAATTCTTTATCCATGTTCTCCAATAAATCATCACAAAACTCAACATATTGGTCCACAATTTTTTGTAGTTCTTGAAGGTCTTGATCATTCAGTTTTGCAAATGGAGAGCCAAGGGTATTCTCTTCTTGATAATAAGCCATTTTTAATGATTTTGCATCTTAGGATTAAAATGGAGTCGCTAGGGTGAATCAAATGCCTTGATATATGCTTGCTTTACCCTATAAGCATTAACTTTGAAGCTTAATGAAGCATTAGGGCTTCGTTCTTCCAATGGAGTCGCCAAAAATGATATATCAATATTGTCATATGGAGAACAAGACACACTCCTCGTGTCCCTGACAATGGTGCGAAAAATCTTACCGTTCAAACCAATGTTGCAGGAAACGCCCCCCCCACCCCCCCAAGATCTAATGCCTGAAGCACGTACCATACGGATTCGTCCAGGAAGCGTCCCCGGAAGCGCGATTCCAAAATTCCGAAACGCGTTTCGGACTGTTATGGACGCTTCCTGGAAATTCCGGAAGCGTCCCTCCGAAACGCGTTTCGGAATCTCCGAAGCGTGTTTCATACGGCGCTTTGACCGTACGAAGCGCGACGCTTCGGAGGGCGAATCGTATGGTTCCGTACATGCTTTTGGAAAAAGCGCCGCATTGTTTAGAAAATCGATTTTTTTAATTTTTTTTTTAATTTCAGGTGAGTTTGCATATTGGGGGTGGGTCCACCTTGGGTTAGGGTGAGGAATGAAGGGAATAAAGCCCCCATTCATTCCTCATTTGCTCACTTTGAGTTTATGAGAGTTGGAGAAGAGAAGAGAAGAGAGGAGAGGAGAGGAGAAGAGAGGAGAGCTTGGAGGAGTGAAGGAGGAGGAGCTAGGAGAAGGAGGAGGAGCTTGGAGCAAGAGCTTGGAGGACTTCATTTACAAGAGCTAAAGAGGTAAGTTCAAACCCCAAACTCTCTTATTTTTTTGACATTTTTTTTGTATTTTTCTCCTCCCTTTCCTACTCTTTTCCATTGTTTCTACTTGCTCCTTTACTTGCAGGTTGTCCACCACCTATATCCATATTCCAAGATGGTGTTCTTTTGGCTTCTATGTATCATTCCACTCTTGGTTTTAATGATGGCAAGGGGGAGTAGGAATAGAAGGGAAGAAGGACAAGAGGACAGTGGTCCCAATATGAGTGACCCAATGTATGATGAGGAGGAAACATTTGAAGAGGAAGGGGATGATGTTGAACCTGAAGGGGAAACTGAAACACTAGAGGGGAAAGCTGCATTAACACCCTTGTGGAACTATGTGACCAAACTTGAAGGGGAAAAGGGTGGTGGAAGCTACAAATTTTTGTGCCCTCATGGTTGTCATGGAGGAAAACCATTTAGTGGTTCATATACCTGTGTGAGGAGGCATCTTTGTGGGGTGCTGGACAGTGATGATAAAAAGGGTCCTGTGGGGATACAAATTTGCCCAAACATTTCATTTGAACAAAGAAGAAAATACATCCAAATAGAGGAGGCTGCACAACAAAAAAGCAAGAAACAAAAAACTCATTCTGAATCAAGTGCAACCTCTAAATTTGGTAGCTCATCTCCTCATGCTACTTCTGCAAGCTCTGGAGGTAGAAGAACAATAGGGGATTTCCTTAATGTTGCTGGGAGGGATGATGTGGATGGAAAGATAGTCTGTCTTCTTTGTGCTTGCGGTGTACCATTCAATGTGCTTCGCTCTCCCTATTGGCATGAAATGGTAAAGGCCATCAATGAAGCCCCAAAAGGATACAAGGCCCCCAACTATGAGAAAGCTAGAACAGTGTTATTAGAAAGAGAAAAAGCTAAGGTTCAAAGAGCTTTGACACGTTTTACAAATGAGTGGGTAGATTCTGTGGTATCCATTGTATCAAATGGGTGGACAAATATTAGAAACCAACATTTGATAAATGTTCTTGGTGTTTCTTCTAGTGGTGCATTATTTATTACATGTCATGACTCCTCCTCCATCAGTGCCTCCGCACAAAACATTGCAGATCTCCTATTGCAATCAATCAAAGATGTTGGTCCGAATAATGTGGTTCAAGTGATCACAGATAATGCAACAAATTGTAAGGCAGCAGGAAAAATTATTGAGCGTACTCATCCACACATCTTTTGGTCTGGGTGCCTGGTTCACACATTGAACCTTTTGATGCATGATATTGTGAAGCACAAAGAATGTGGGTGGATTACTGAGCTTTACAGGAGAGGGAAGCAACTCATTAAATTCATCACAGGGCATACAAGGGTAAACTACTTCTATGGCACTTACTCCGAGTTGTAGTTGCTTAAACTTGCAAAGACAAGATTTGCCAGTTATTACCTCACCTTTAGGCGGCTAGTGAAGGTGAGACAAGCTTTAATTAATTTGGTGTGTGCTGAATCATGGGATGAAATTAACACTAACAGAGATGGTGCTAATGCAGTCAAGGACACTGTTCTTGACATTTACTTTTGGTCACAGGTTAAATATATTTTGCAATTCACCAAACCAATTTATTACATGATCAAGTTTGGAGATTCAGATCGACCAGTAATTGGGGAGGTGTATGAGCAAATGGATAGCATGTTGGGGCAGATTAAAGACATTGTTGAGCCTAGAGATATCAACTTGTACAATTATATTCGTGCAGAGGTGGAAAACCGATGGGAAATGCTAAATGTTCCATTGCATGCATTAGCATATGTTTTGACACCTAAATATTATCATCCATCATGGCTTTCAACACGAGCACCTGGGGGGGAAGCAGGAGAAAACCACACCAAGATCAAGAGGTTCACAAAAAATATATGGCTGCATTGAGTAAATTAATCCCTGATGAGGAGGAGGCTGCATTGGTACGGAGACAGTTGAGCAACTATACGCTTAACACTGGTCCATTTGGGAGCATGCATGCAATTAGAGATTGAGAGACTTTTTCTTCTCTTGAGTGGTGGAACATGCATGGAGGGGCTACTCCACTTCTACAGACTTTGGCATTGCGGGTGCTATCACAGGTGGTAAACACTTCTTCTGCAGAGAGGTGTTGGAGCTCTTATTCTTTCATCCACAATGTTAAAAGGAACAGGTTGAGTCTAGACTGGGCAGAGAGTTTGGTTTATGTTCATTACAACTTGCGATTGTTGTCCCATTACTGTGAAGATTCAAAGTCTAATAAAGACCTGTTGATTTGGGACAAGAATCCAGAGGAGCCCAATTTGGAGGATGGAGTGTTGCGATTAGAGTAATTAGAGGATGCTCTTATCTAGGTATGTCCATTGTGGTATGAAATTATGAATTTTCCTTATAAAGCATTTTTCTAATTCATGTTTTTAATTTTTTTGTTAACTAGTGTTTTTTTTTTTTGCATGAATTTTTTGAGCGATTCCAGGATGATGATGATCGTGTTGATATGCCACCCCACCCCCATCTGGTCCCTTGGTTCCTAGGTTCCATGGTTCAACACCAACAACAGGGGGTTCTTCTTCATCAGTTTCAGTGCCAATGCCACAACTTCCACAAGCACCATCTTCTTCATTGCCACCACGTGGAGGCCCGCCGCCACGTTCTCTTCATGGTGGAAGGAGGAGAGATTAGTAGATATATTCACAATTTACTACTTTTGTCATAGATTACTCATTAGACTTGTAGGCTTGTGAATTTGAATTTTGAACCTTTTTTGTCTTGGCAGTGACCAAGTGACATATTTTGTAAACATTATTATTTGAGTTTTGGACATGACAAATGTTGACATTTGCTCACTTGCTAGATAAATCATAATATGCTCTATGTTTTATGTTTTATAATATGCTTAAATGTTTTATGTTTTATAATATGCTTAAAAATTTGATGTATGTTTGTAATCGCTAAAATATAGATGGTTGATGTACATACTAGTAACTACAATGGAATCATGGATGCCATATCTATCTTGATTTATGCAAAAATATGCATGTTTTCATGTCTTCTACAACTAATTTGGTATTTGGGATGTTTTTTTTGAGTATAAATGCAAAAGTATATATATATATATATATATATATATATATATATATATATATATATATATATATAGTAGACGCTTCGCTTCCTAGATTTTTGGAAAATGACACTTCCGCGTCCCCACTTCCAAAAAACGTCCCCGTTTTGTCCTGCTTCGTGCAACATTAGTTCAAACTAGCAGGGGTCCTAGGAGGGAATCCTATAGAGCAACTACTAGGTCAAGTGGCAACAATGGAGCGATAGTCCACTGTCACCTCAACTAAAGGTCCTTTCTCTTTACGAACTTTTACCGATGGGAGGGGTCCTAGTATGAGAGGAATCACTCGAATAGATGGATCAATGATAGGATATGAGGTGATTCCTAAAGCCTATTCACAAGAGAGGCTCAAATAATGGGCTTGCTTGCTATATAAACAAGATGAATGGCTCTCTTAGTAGGGCTAGGGGATTACCAAGACCTAAGGTTTGAGGAATGTTACTTGAAGAGAGGTTGCCAAGATCAAGGAATCTTAAAAGAAAAGGGTTTCTATTGTCCTTTGTGAAATTGGAGTGTCAAGCTTACGGGACCAAAAAGAAGCCCAAGTGGACCCGAACAAGGCCAAGGGTTTGGTTTGTAGCAACAAATTGATGGTCTTGACCAAGTTGGGAGGAGAATAGGATCAAAGAAATTGAATTTATCTTTGAATTTGAGTGCAATGATCCTAATGAAGCCACTAACCAAAGGATACCTTAGGAGGAGAACGACCTTCAAGCTAGGGCTTGGAATATCTCGAGATTCCATTGTGGGATCAACCTCAAATCTGGAGGACCTGTCAAGAAGACCCGAATTCAGTAGTTGACCAATTTTCAAGGATTTTCAATGGCTAGAAATGATTTTGTGTGATGCCCTAGGTGGCCTACTAGGTTAGGGCTTAGGAAAGAAGGAAGGAGGTGAAAGAGTGTTCTTTCGTGATCGCCTTTGGACTAGACCAGTGCCTCGTCTTTTGGGAGAATGGAGTCTAATGAAATCAATATTTAGAGATGTTTAATTCCAATCGAGGAGTTCTTCAACGCCTTCGTATGGCCTTAGCAATAACTAGGTCACAAGGGAAATTTATACTTCTTATTATCTGCAAAAGATGACCTATCAAGGAAAAGCATGAACAATCATGTACCCCTAGGACACTAATTCACCATACTTCTCAATGATCAAAATGAAAAATCCCTCACAAAGACAAGACAAGCAACTTCGCATAAGCCCAAGAGCAGCTACAACGACTTCATTAACGAAAACATTCCACAAATCATTTATGAGACAAAATTGCAAGAATAAACATGAAAGAATACTCACAAGTATAAAGAAACTATTCCAATCATCATAGTGCAAGAAAAACGAAGCTCCAAGACAAGAATTAAGATCTTCCAAACATTGTAATGCATCAATTTTCCAATTCGTCCATCAAAAAGGTCTAGCGAAAATCTTAAGAGATACAAATTATCTAAATCCAAGTGATGATGAAACTCGAATGAGCTCTCATCAATTTACATCCTTCCTAATGAGTTTGATTTGCCTAATTAGGCCTAATTAAGCCCCAAGTAATAAAATAATGTACAATAATGACATGACTTGGTGGCAAGCCAACCAAGATAGATCCATAATACGAAGATAAGCCTCTCAAGAGGAAAAAATAGTGGATACAATGAGTCGTTGGGCCATTGAAGAGGCCTAGTGGAGTCCAAAGTGTTCTAAGGTGAGAGAATAGGCTTCGAACATAGCGATCAAGGGGGTGGCCCCTTGATATCCAAGCAAATGAAATGTGGTGTCCCCAAGTGGATGTTGCGGCACAATGACATCCTCAAGGGTCTCCAAGTGGATTGATATACGATATGTAAGAGCTAGAATGATGACATAAGCCCCCCCTTTGTCTCTCATGGTGAGACACATCCTAATTTGAGCCCTGGAACATCTGCTAAGTGTGTGGTGCAAGTGTGAAGATGGCTAGGCATGGTGGTCCAAGTGCATCATCTGAAGCATAAAAACTATGGCTGAAGCAAGAAAACTGATAGCTTGAAGACTTAATATGTTGAAATACACGAGGTATTTAAAATAATAATTTATTATATATAAAATTGTACAAGTGATATTTGTTTACAATGAGGACCCGCATTTATATACCTAAGTAGGTGTCCTTTCGTGAATGGGAGACATGCCTTTTCACTTAACTTAATGACTATTTAATCTAATTAATATTTGATTATTTAATATTTATATTTGTTTTATTTATTTACTTGTTATGAATTATATTCATAACATAGCCCCCTTCTTCAGAAGCTTTGTCCTCAAAGCTATATGGAAGGTGGAAGGTCTCTGTCACTAGTGGCTCGCTAGTAACTCTATTTTGAGTCCAAGGTTGTCTTCCCTATATATATATATATATATATATGTATATATGTATATATTTAACTCTAATTTTTTTATTTTTATTTTTATAGCTCTAATTTTTTTTTTTTTTTTTTTTTAAATAACTTAAATATTTTTTATTTTTATTTAGATTATAATTTGAATAAGTAAATTAAAAATACCTTAACATTGAGATGTATCCAACGGAATTGGTGCATGATATGGATCCTTAATGTGAACAATACGAATGAAGAAATTTCTTGTACGTTGAGCGCCTCGTCTCTCTCAGAACCACACTCATAAAATCTATCCATATTTCAGGTCTTCATTGCGAAATCTTTCATATTCGGGAGTATCCCCACCAATTTTTCTCACATCAACCAAACAGAGAGATGGTGACAGTGATCAACGAAGAGAGAGGGGTTCTCATTCTGGATGTTCTTGGCATTAGCCAGGATGCCCAGAGACAGTTTAACCCATTCCGCCGCATTATCAGGGGACACAGGGCAACCTTCTACGAGCCTGATCAGCAATGAAGAGCCCTGTGCTGAATTTATGAGTGTGATTTTGCTGTGAAGGACTGATTTCAATTGGCGGAGATTATCCAGCAAGCCCGAATCTTCCAATATGTCATTTGGGTATTGAGTTAATAAGGAAGTGACTGTGGACTCAAGATGCTGCGGTGTTGAGATATAGGCGAAGGTAGGCCTGCGTTCGTATTTGTGAAGCCATGCAGACATCTGCGATCTGAGATCGTGATTGGGCGTTAACACCTCGTTGGCCTCGGTGTTCCCGATGAGAGTGAGGAGGGCTTCATGGTCGGATGTTACCTGCACTGAGGCAATGATGACAGGTTCTCTCATGAATTTGCCGCTGATAGGGCAAAAGAAGTGCCTAGGCACTCTGGGCGCACGTTGACGAGGAGGCCGAGGCATTTTTCTCTCTTCATCTTTTGTCTGTATTTGGCTTTGGGTTTGATGATGGTGACGTCTTGGATCTGTATTTGGGTTTGCGTTTACGCATGGTGATTGGACCACGCCGATTGGCTTTGAGTTTGTTCCAAGATCCAAAGCCAGTTCAAAAGAAGAATTACAGTGCTCCGTCTCTTTACTACCATCTAACTGAGCCACTACTTTAGACATATCCGCAGGCCAGGAAATTTCAGAATATATCGACTTGAATAGGCGCATTATTGACTGATATATTAGAAAAGATACCTCTGGATCAAGGTGGTACTTATGTGCAAGATCATCGAATGAAGGTATCAGCTGAGCATATGTTGTAATAGGTGTAACTGCACTAATCAAGAACTCCACATACTGAAGTAATGTGCCATAGCACCTATCAAAATTCTTGCTAACCATCTTTATATGTGGTGCATTAGTCTTGATGACAACAATTGATCGATGCTGATCTATAAGACACAACAAACGCACTGCTAGTTTTGACTCATCTTTTGGAAGTAAAGTATCTCTTAGTCTGCTCGTAGACTTGATTAGGGCCTTTTTATTTCTCGTAATCCCAAAAGTTATGGCTTGATATTGAAGAATTTCACCGCCGGCCATTGCATCTAAATGTTCTTCTGTCATATTCTCTGTATATTGGACATTTGCCATTTGTTGGATTAGTTCTTGCAGGAGAACAAGCTCGATACCCTCTCCTCTCTTAAGTTGATTAACAAAATTTTGGAAAAGGCCTCTCAACTCCATTGATGGATATTTCTTGCACAATTGACCCCAAAATGATGGCAGTGATTGTAACTAGTTTGACAAGTTAAGATCATCTTCTTTTAGTTTTTCACACCCTCCTTGAGTAAGGTGCTCTATTACAACTTTTGCTTGCTGTGGGGTTTTAATTACCTTAGCAGTCTGCTGCTTATTAACCTTCGGATTATTATCACTCTCATCTGAACTGTCCTCTTCACTACTCTCTTTCTTGGCAATTTTTGTTGGTTGTTTGGTCTTTGTTACCTTAACATTCTGTTTCTTTGCCTTTGGCTCATCATCACTCTCATCTTCCTTATTATTGATTTTCTTTAGACATGTTTTAACTTCTGCATATGATTTTTCTAAGCACTGAAATGCTTCTTGAATTTTACTAAAATTCTCCATGGATTCGAGACGTGAACATAATGGCACATTGTGTGGCGAACACCGTTCAAAGACTCGCATCATTATATTGTGCGCCATGGCTCTGATACCACTGAAGCATAAAAACTATGACTGAAGCAAGAAAACTAATAGCTTGAAGACTTAATATGTTAAAATACACGAGGTATTTAAAATAATAATTTATTAATATATAAAATTGTACAAGTGATATTTGTTTACAATGAGGACCCACATTTATATACCTAAGCAGGTGTCCTTTCGTGAATGGGCATGTCTTTTAGGCATGCCTTTTCACTTAACTTAATGACTATTTAACCTAATTAATATTTGATTATTTAATATTATATTTGTTTTATTTATTTACTTGTTATGAATTATATTCATAACATCATCCTCATCCAAAAAGGTGGAATACGAGCAATCAATGAATGGTGATGAGTGATCCATGTAGTAGCAATCTGCTCTCTACTATGGTGGAGGCCCATGGCTCTCAACGCTCACCTTACAAGTGCCAATGTGACCCTTTGGAGGGCTTGGACCCCGTATAGGGAGACCAAACCCCAAATGGAGACCCACCTGCAATTCTGTATAAGATCGAATGCATCCCCTCACCTTCCAGTACAACAAATCATTAGAGTTATCAAGTAAAAGGGCTTACAAATGACAGAAAACAAGTGGACACCTCATAGTGGCATGCCCTTCGATAGCGGACTTTACCATGTATATGTGTCGCCAAGCTCAATAAAAGGGTTAACCAAGGACTTTATTAGATGGTTTCAACCTTTAAAGGGGGTGACATGCCCATGGTACATCCAGGAAGTGGTAGGTGGCATGTGATATAATGATGGAATGGAGTGAGGATCACGGGAAGGCTCCAAGCCACAGTACAAGGGTAATTGTAATAAGGGAAGCTGACACTTGGGTATATGCGTGTAGGAGGGAGCAATCGTGGTACATGAGTTACGCCAACCGTTGTTTTTCCAACCTTCTTCATATGCGTTTTTCCTTTGATTATTTTTTCTTCATAACCGCTCGAGGCTCTAGGGGATGAGGGCATGATGTGTAGGGTATAGCAGTGGATACCCCCTTATGGTGGGGCAGTTCATCGCCCACCAGGGGTTGGGACCATCCTGGGTTCCTTAATGATGTAAAGGGGTTAATATGAGAAGCTTTAGGTACCATGGCCATAATGATAGGGGTAGAGTTCATACTTGGCTTTTTCCCACGTGCTAAATTTGTATGTCCTGCCATCTTTTGCATTTTATGGTACATTTCGTATTAGGGTGGCCAAATTATGCTTCTTCCTTCTTTTTAGCTGCATCAATCTCGAGGGTGTCGTTCTAGACCACGACCCAAGGTGTGGACAAGGGGGGGCGAACGCTAACTCCTTGTGGACCCAGTTGACAAATGTGGACCTAGATGGGAAAAATGATGAATGGAGTTGTAATAAGCGGAAGGGGAGTGATGCATATGGTATTGGGAAGCGGGACCATGCAACCAAAATCGGGGTTTCCCATCTTAGTAGCCAGTGAGTGAGATCCCATGGGACTAGGATACAAGGTTAACCATCAAATTGGGTAGAGGAGACAAGAATATAGACCTACCCCACTCTTTCTGCCGAATCCTCCCCACTAATCCATGCCCAAATGTGTCCATGATAAGTAAACAAAAATACCCAACTACACAATGAGAAGCCATACCTTCGGGGTTGGAAGGCCCAACTTCAAACATACGATCATAACAGATGGGCGAGAGACCACATGGCTAACTCAGGTGGCAGAGATAGTGGCGCATCGAGCTTATCTAGGGCCTGCAAGGGGCTGTTGGCTACCCCCTGAGGACCATCTAGGAGAAAAAATTTCCCCTATGGATATCACCCACAAAGTGGTGGGTAACAAAATCTACTTTTAATTAATCCAAAAATTAATATGTTGGATTAATTTCCTCAAAAAAATGATTTGACTTAACCGCCAAGGTCCAAGGGCTCAATTTTTCTTAAAATATCCGTTTTTCCCTTGGTGGGGGACCTCCAAAAATTGACTTTTGTTTGATCCACACATTTTTTATTATTTTCCACATGGAGAGAATTTAATTTGTCTAAAATTATTTTTTGACTCAAAATTAATTAATTTTTTGGCATAGGTTTTTAATTTAATTTAGCCAGAAAAGATAATTAATTGACACTAGAGGGGATTAATATTTTTTTCCACCCTCAAATATTTTTAGCCATGTTTTCTGATTGCGAGGGACTATGCACTAAAATAGTCTTACGTCAAATAATTACAAATTCAACCCTTAGAAGGGGAACTACACATTTAGACTCAGACCCTCAATAACTTACCCATTTTTGCGACACAACATGATCTAGTATAAACCAAGTGTGCTTGTAATAAAATAATTTATCCAAATGTGCTAAAATTATTCCCAAACACACTTTTGCAATGAGACTCGATAAAACACTAGGACTCACCTAAGACCTTGTCAATGAATTCCACCCTAGCTTTGTGGTTTAAGATGGAAGAAAAGCTCTACCGATTATTCATGTTTAGAAACACACATAATTCGGTGACGTTAAAAAACTTCCTAGGATGAAATCTAATTCCAAAATCAGAGGCTTACCTAGGTGTTGTTACATAATTAAATGGTCATACTAGCATCATTTACAATAAAACTTGTAGAAATTTGGTTTACAGTAACATAATTGCATTGGCTGATGACATTGATCTTCGAAAAATTTGTTCACTTCTTTGTAGCCTGCTTTCTTGGACTGTTGACAAAGTGTGGTCAACACGCCCAAAGAGGACTTCTCCTGCATGCAAGATACCATCCTATGCAGAAGACCTTCTGAAGCTACAAAATCAACATTGCCTAGTGTCGAAGGGATGTTTTCAAGAACACACTGTTCAACAAGAAATGTTTTCTTGTTGGCCAAGGATTATGTTGATTAAACTATTGTTGTTGATGTTTGTATGCTTTGATTGGTAGGTGCACTATATGGATGTAAAAACAAAATACCTGCGATGGGGAGAAATTTGTGGGAAAACTTGGAAGGTTTTGTTGTGGAGGAGAAAGAACAATTTGTCTGTCTATTATAGAAGTCCATTTATAGATTGAAAAAGTTGCCCAAAAAATAATCTAAGCAAATTGATTTTGTGATGTTGGAGATTGAGTTTCAATAGAGTATTGTTAATCCAACATTAACTATAGAAGAGTTGAACACTCTTAATGATTGCCTTGTAAGTCAACTACTTGTTACTTGCTAGCAAATATTCTGAGTTGATTGGTAGGTTGTAGCATTATTTGTTGTCTTTGTTTCAAATTAAGAAGCTAGGTGAAGTGCATTATTTCTCAGGGTTATATAGGTACGCAAAGAGCGGAAGAATAAGAAAGCATTACTAAATAAAGATAAATGTTTTAGGAATATTGTTGAGGACTAGGATTAAAGATTGTGAGCCTTTTTCTACACCCATCCATGAGCTGTAAATTGTTGAGGGATGTGAAGTGAGATGTATAAGATGAGATTGATTGGATGAGGTTAGGAATTTCATTTCACGGTTCAATCGAAACCTTGATATATGTTTTAGTTTGTAGAAGGATAAAATTTCCTATACAGTTGGTGTTGTTAGTTAGTTTATGGCTAAATCTTGGATTGGATTGCAGTGAAATAGATCTTCAAGTACTTATAGGTAAAAAACTAATTGAGTTTGTTTATGGTGGCTGTGTTAAGGACAATATGACAAAATGGCCAGTTAATTGACTTAATTCTTATCACAGTAGTGCTTAGCTGGGGTGATTATGCCTGACAGTGAAAGGTCAGGGACTAGGTGAATTTTGACTTAAGTTCCATTGTAACTTTTCAAATTGTTTGTATCTTGGTAGACCACATTGGAGTTAAACTTTTATTTCTTGTTTAGTTTTTACTCAATTGGGATTGGTCTTATCATTTACCTGTAGGTTGCTTAAGGGGTATATCACCTGAAGTTGTTGACTAGCTTTGGTTTGACCTTCACATTTTCACCCTCATTAGATAGGCTAATTTTAAAATAGAGATTATCTAGAATTGGCTGTTTAATTTTTATCCAAGGCTACCTTGGCTGTTTTTCCATGAAAAAACTTATTTTTGAACTCTTTCTAGTCAAACCAATCCAATCTCATTTGGAGAAACCCATAGATTGTCGTCATCTTCAACTTTCATGTATTCCTAGGGTGGCACTTCCCCTCATTCCAAGGATGGTGCAGTGTAAATTGGACCACATAGACTATTGTACACTGACTTGGTAGGGATATTGAATGGGGCCCACATATGTTGAGGCACCCAGCTTGGCGACTTAATCGTGAGATCTCCTGCTCGCCATTCATAGCTCTCAACAACTCAAGCTAGCCTTCAGGGCTTGGTGTAAGGATCACTTGCTAAGACACGTTTTTATATTTTTGGAATATTATCATATTTTCTTTTGTGACCTCTAGCTTAATAACATCATCATCTACGACCTTTACCTTATGAACCATCTTCACTATTTTATTTGGTATGATTTGCTTCACAACTGTGTAATTCCATTGATTTGTAGATGTGTCTTGCTTGTTAGTCCTATCTTGTTTGTAGACACCGAATAACCATATAGATATCGATTTATATTGTTATATGTTTTTAAACATTTTCATGTATTCTGGTATTTTGAAGGGCAGTCGTGGAAACATTGAGTGGACTTTAACTACTTTTTGTCGTGAAACAATTTTGCTAGATAGTGTAACTTATTTGATTTGTAGACATGTGCTGCTTGTCAATCGAATCATGTTTGAAGAAACTATATAGGTATTGATTACTTTTCAATGTTTTCATGTATTTTTATTTTCAAGGCAAGCTTGGAAATGTTGTGTGTGTTGCACAATTTTTGTCAAAGTTCCAAGGAAGTGAAAGTACCAATTTTTTCAACATGATCGGGTCATCTATCAACATTTTATGTGTCACTATAAACCCATTCTGCAAGTTATGTAATGTAAATGATGCTAGTAAGATGTGAATGTATATAACAATCTAGGTAAGCTTATTATTTTGGCGAGAGTTTCATCCTAAGAGGTTTTTCGTCTCACTGATTCATTTGTGTTTTTAAACATAGATGGTCAACGACCCTCCATCCTCACCCAAAGTTGGGGAGGAATTCTTCGTCAAGGTCTTAGGTGAGTTTTAGCGTTTTAGTCGAGTCTTATGTAAAAGAGATTTGGGAATAATTTAAGCTAATTGGCTAAATTATTTTATTGCAAATCACTTGGTCTACTAGATCATATTGTGTTGCAGATTGGGTAGGTAGTGTTAGGGTCTAAGCCGAACGTGTATTCCCCCATTGAGGTCCTCCACCAAGGGAATATTGGATATTTAAAGAAAATTGGACCCTTGGACCTTGGTGGTTTAGTCAAAGTTTAAAATTTTGAGGAAATTAGTTCAAAATAATTAATTTTGAGCTAATAAAAATAGAACTAAATAATAAATTCGAAAATTCCTCAAAAATAAAAATTCAACGGTTAAGATTCAAAGATGATCAAGTATATTTTGATGACGAAGATTATTTTGATAAGGATCAAGTAAACTAGCCGTTATTTTTCCATTTGGAGGATTTATTTATAAATTAGAGAGTCATTTGAGTCTCTAGCCATTTGATTTCTGGCTAAGAAATTGCTGTTGAAGCATTGATGTAACGCTATTGTCCTGCTGGGAACTTTTGCTTCTATCATAATAAAGACTTTGGAGTGTAATTCAAGGTATTCCGTGTTCGTTGATTTGTGGTATGTACTGACTACGGGCTTTCCTATGTTTTGCTGGTAATGATAAGATTTCTTTTTCATTAGATGGAGATAAAGTCATTCTATTGATAGTTTTGGGCTAATCTAAGATGATTTGATTCCCCATATGATTAACAATTTTTTTGAGATAAATACATAGTGTTTGCAGGTACTTCAGTCCTTGGTCTCGAAGTTTAGAAACTCTGGGCAGGGACCAACTTTGGTTGGATCCTGAATATTTATGTGTTGGATATAATCTTCGCTAAGGCTATAGACATTTATCAAAGTAAATATCCATAAAAAAAATTATTTCTCAATTTTTTTTTTAAAACCCTTGTATATTTGTAAAATAATTTTGTAAATTAATTTCGCTAATTGGGGTTTTGGGTGTTTATTTCCATTTTTGCAGGTGAAGTCAAGAGAAGAAGTTGAAATAGAGCTAGATGTAGGCCCTTGAGGGTAAGATTTAGTATCTAGAATTTTTTGCAAGGCCAACCATCGAAAATTTTGCAGCAAAATTCAGATTTGAAAGTAGAATTTTTTTTCTTCTGAAATTGGGGTTTTGAGTTTCAACCCTCCTGGGGCCAGATCCGGCCTCTCTAAGGCTAGCATCCTCCTCCTTTCCCGTGTCAGCCTGTTTTTCCCCTGCGTCTGAGTTTTAGGGCTCTTTGAGGTTAGCCGTGAGGCCTAGAGGCCTTGACCTCATCTTATTCCCCCTGCGTCTTGGTTTCAGGGGCTTCTAGCCCTAGCCATGAGGTTGAGGGCCTTCGGCTTCCCTCCTCCCCTCGGTTTCCCTAAGGCCGCAGCCCTAAAGGGCTTGCGGTTGCCCTTTGAGGCTCCGTTTAGGGTGCCACAAGCCTTAAGGGCCTAAAAACCCTATACCACAACCCCTAAGGGCCTCTCGACCTCCCTCTAGCCAAGTGGCAACCCTCTAGGGCTTGCCATGGGCCTCTTTATGCCCCCACCTTGAGCCACTAGGCCTCCAAGGCCTTTTCTAGCCTTCCTTGACCCTCTTCCTAGCTCCTCCTAGCCCTAGTTTGCCCTAAATCCATCTCTAAATTTTCTGGACTGAATACTTGGTGGTTTTGCAGGTTTTTGGCATCAAAAAACCTATTTTTCAGGTGGCAAGCTCATTCTAAAGTTTTAGCAAATTTAGACCAAGGTATCTTCAAGGCTTTGAGCTTAGTGTTTGCTCTCTAAACCCTAGATTTTCACTGCTTTACTTATGCTGTAATTTTTATTTTATAACAGTGATATAAGTGCTCTAAAACAAATCTAATTAGTCAAAAATACTCTTAAATTGCAAAACTTAATTTTCTCAAAATTTGACCACTTGGGCATTGGTCATCTAGCCTAGATCTAATATTTTTCTTGCCAGAAATTTCTGCATAAATCTCTAAATCTGATCTATAATTATATGAATAATTCACCTAAAAAAGCTCAAAAACTAAAATTTTGAATTTTGGCAATTTTTTCCTAGTTTTGTGCTTGAATTAGCATTATCAACTCACTGATTTCATGTCTACTTACTTCTGTAACAATCTACTTCAGATCTGATATAATTTTGAAATTTACATCATAAGAGATTTAAAAAATCTAATTTCCCTGATTGGCAAAGCTAGTTCTCAGTTCTCTTTATATTGTGGCACTAATAACTCACCAAGTGCATGATTTTCTCACTGTTGTCACAAGGTCAATAAGTGCTGGAATTTCTGAAGAATTATGTTGATTTGTGGTAGCTTCGGATGTGCTCTAGCCATGAGAATTGGTGGAGACACTAAGGCACATAAGATCTCCAAGACCTAGAAATGGTTTGGGCAGATTCCACCCGGTTGGAGAGATATTAAAATAATTGATATTTTTAATGGGGTTCCCAAGTCTAAACTTAGGAAAATTAAAATATTAATGGGTATTAATATAAAATTGGGTGAGAATGTTCTAAATGACATGGATCAAGCCAAATCTAATCTTAGCCGTTGATCAAAGACTTAATCTCGGCCGTTGAAGACTCAACAAAAAAAGTATAAGAGGAGGCTTGAGGGTCAGTTGGAGATACACCAAGATTGATCAGTCAGTTCGATTTTCTGGAGCGGGGCTTGCTGAGAAAATTCGAACAAGTGATCTGTTGCAGCGAGGGGTTGTGAGTACATAGCAGAGAGGCAGAGATAGTGCTAGAGGTTCAGCGCAGTGACCAAAGAGGCTGTCACAAAGGGAGCTAGAGCTACGCAGAGGTAGCAAGAGCCACGCAGAGGCAGCTGGGGACTGCGCAAACGCTGAGGGGCCTGCGTGGGTGATGTAGAGGGCCAGAGAGCTGACACAGAGAGTTAGAAGGCTGACACAGAGGGGTTCAAGAGCTACGCTGAGGCTAGTAGGGTTGACACAGAGCCAAGAGGAAGCACCAAAAGGATTTTCGTGGGGCAGACTAGAGTTGAGAGGCTGAATATATGTCTCCGAGAAGAGGTATTACTGCCGTGTAACAATCTCTGTTGGGTGAGCCATTTCGGCACCCTAGTTGTATTCAAGAATTTGCATAATAATAAAACCCTCAGAACAGCTGCATCGGTTTTCCCGCATTGGGTTTTTCCGGGGACGATTGTCCAAAAATAATGGTGTCCTTTGTGTGTTTGTTTCAGTGTTTCAGTTGATGATCTGTATATGAGTTAAGGCTGCATTTGTGTTTATTTCAATATTTATATTTATAAATAACTTGTTAATGGAATAAACAAGTAGGAGAAATAAACCAGATAATGCAGTAGGGGTTTCTAACGTGTCAGACTTAGAAATTTCAACATGGTATCAGAGGATTGCAGATCATAGGAGGACTGAAGGCACCAGTGATATCGGAAATTTGCAGCAGTAGCAGCTGTCCCGAGAGACAGAGCTGCTCCTAAGCAGAAGGCAGCAGAGAAGAAGTGACGCAGAGGGCCTGCGTCATCATTTCGAGCCAAGGAGAGGGCCAACGCAGAGGCAGAGAGAGGCAGAAGAGGCTCACGAAGAGCCACGTCATCCTACTCAACTAGGTAGGATTGACGTAGTTGGCCAGAGGAGTGATTCAGCCTTTGCCGGGATTGCGTAGAGCTAGAAGGCTCAATTTCTTCAGTCGCCAGGGCCTAGGGAGCTGTGGGCAGATTGTGGTTGGGAAGCTGGTGGGGTGCTGTTTCTGTCGAAGCAAAAGAGTACCTAACGGGACAGAACCAAGGTAGAGGGAGTCATTACCTTGATGGATTTCTAGCCAAGAAATCCAGATTCGAGTTGCATTTGCAAGGAGGATTGAAGAGGAGCAGTTCGACATTTGGCGGGAGGATTTCTAGCAGGGAAATCAGGACTTAGAGGGAGATTTCTAGGCGGGAAGTCAAAACTCAGAGGGAATCCAGAAGAGGAGCGGAAATGGCAGTGAACAGACTGAGGGATCAGTATAGGTTGGACGGGGCTTCCAACTTTGTCATCTGGAAGGCCAGGATCCTGGCAATCTTGGATAGACATCGCATCAAAGGCTTCGCCTTGAGAACCGTGGCTATCCCAGTCGACCCAACTGATAATGAGAATAATGAGGATGCAATGGCGAGGGCAAAGTGCATAATCCTTGATGGGGTCAAGGATCATGTCGTACCACATATTGCTGAAAAGAACATAGCAAAGGAGATGTGGAATACTTTGACGACATTGTATTAGGGCACTTCCGTGCAGCGGAAAATGTTATTGGAGAATCAACTACGGTCGTATCAGATGTAGAAGGGGGAGCAAATAGATCTATTCCTTAGATTGCATGAGATTCGTGACTAACTTACTTCCATAGGGGCTACGCCAGATTAGGAGTTCATCGTGAGGGCTGCCCTGAATGCAGTCTCTGAGGAGTGGGAGATATTTTTCCAAGGCATTTTGGGCAGAGCTAATCTTCTAGGATGGGAAGAGATGTGGGCAACTCTTCACCAAGAAGAGATCAGACGGTTGACCAAGGCGGGGAGTAGTGGGAAGGGAAGTCGAATCAAGAAAGAGGAGGAAGAGGATGCGACTCTAGCATCTGCGGGACAACAAGGGAAGAGGAAGAAGAAGGATATCCCCAAGGTAAAGTGCTTCCATTGTGGTGAGCTGGGACACTATGCATCCCAGTGTCCCAGGAAGAATAACAAGGGAGAGGCTTCCGACTCCAAGGCAGCTCTGGCTAAAGCGGAGAAGAAGTCAAGACTGATGACAACTGTGCCATGAGTTCTCAGGCATCTCTAGAGAAGAGGTGGGGAGACATCGAGTTGTAGTTAGGAGGACTACATACTAGGGGCAGGATCCTTGAGGTGCCCAAACTCTTGGATCATATCCGGCTACGGGAGTCCTAAACGACAGTAGCAGGATGACAGAGGTTAGGTAGAAACAAGATGCGATGGAGCGACAAGGTAGTGCTAGAGTGAAGAGGTCTGTAGCAGCGCAGTGGGGGTTGCAGAAGTGTGAGAGGCACAAAGGTGTTTGCAGCAGCGCAGAGGCAACAGAGGGAGCACATGATAGAAGCAGAGGTAGCTTCAGCATCAGGAGGCTTCTGGACTAACAAGGATGTTAGAATTTGTGTAGATCAGTTACTTACTTCTCGGTAACTGAGTTGCAGTGCAGCAGTTAGCAGTGTCAGTGCTATGGGTAGGATGGGCAACATATTGAAAGGGAGCTGCAGTACAGATGTGGTAGTGACAGTGGCAGTGTCATGGACAACAGTACAGGGAGAAGCAGTGTAGATGATGTGAGGCAGTAGGCCAAGCATCAACACAGGTACCGGTGCGGAAGGATCAGTGTAATGTTTTAGTGGTGGAGCATTACTAGAACCCATTCCTCGCGAAGAGGGAGTGTTGATTTGTGGTAGCATCGGATGTGCTCTAGCCATGAAAATTGGTGGAGAGGCTAAGGCACATAAGATCTCCATGACCCAGAAATGGTTTGGGAAATTCCACCTGGTGGGAGAGATATTAAAATAATTAATATTTTTAATGGGGTTCCTAAGTCTAAACTTAAGAAAATTAAAATATTACTGGGTACTAATATAAAACTGGGTGAGAATGTTCTAAATGACATGGATCAAGCCAAATCTAATCTTAACCGTTGATTAGAGACTTAATCTTGGCCGTT